>RXON01002687.1:0-38694 GCA_009667805.1 Leptobrachium leishanense | reverse complement strand
TTTAAGATTTTCAATTTTTCAATTTGCATTAGCAAATTCCTTTCTAAATCTAATTTGTGTTGTACCATGAAAGGAACAAATCGCAATTCAAGTAATTTAATGAAAAACATTTTCTGCTCATGAATCAAGATTAGCAGTTTTGTGAAATCTCATTGAAATGAAGAAGGGAAAAATTTTGGAAGTTTTTCAGAGTTTTCCAAAAGGCTTTTGCATTAGCAAATTCCTTTCTAAATCTAATTTGTGTTGTTTCATGAAGGAGCAAATCGCAATTCAAAGAATTTAATGAAAAACAGTTTTCTGCTCATGAATCAAAGATTAGCAGTTTTGTGACAATCTCATTGAAATGAAGAAGGGAACACATTTTGGAAGTTTTTCAAAAGGCTTTTGCATTAGCAAATTCCTTTTTAAATCTAATTTTCATGAAAGGAACAAATGGCAATTCAAGTCTGTTCATGAAAAACAGTTTTCTGCTCAGGAAATCAAAGATTCGCAGTTTTGTGAGAATCTCATTGAAATGAAGAAGGAGAAATATTTTGGAAGTTTTTCCAAAGGCTGTTGCATTAGCAAATTCTTTTCTAAATCTAATTTGTGTTGTTTCATGAAAGGAGCAAATCGCAATTCAAGTAATTTAATGAAAACAGTTTTCTGCTCAATGAATCAAAGATTAGAAATTTTGTAAATATCTCATTGAATGAAGGTGAAAAATTTTGGAAGATTTTCAATTTTTCAATTTGCATTAGCAAATTCCTTTCTAAATCTAATTTGTGTTGTACTATGATTCAAAGTCTTTTCATGAAAAACAGTTTTCTGCTCAGGAAATCAAAGATTAGCAGTTTTGTGAGAATCTCATTGAAATGGAAAAAAAAAAATGAAGAAGGTGAAATTTTTTGGAAGTATTTTTTACCAAATGCTTGACGCATTAGCAAAATTTTTCTTTCTGCTCATGAATCAAAGATTAGAAGTTTTGTGAAATCTCATTGAAATGAAGAAGGGAAAAATTTTGGAAGATTTTCAAAAGGCTTTTGCATTAGCAAATTCCTTTTTAAATCTAATTTTCATGAAAGGAACAAATCGCAATTCAAGTCTTTCATGAAAAACAGTTTTCTGCTCATGAATCAAAGATTAGCAGTTTTGTGAGAATCTCATTGAAATGAAGAAGGAGAATTTTTTTGGAAGTTTTTCAAAAGGCTTTTGCATTAGCAAATTCTTTTCTAAATCTAATTTGTGTTGTTTCATGAAAGGAGCAAATGGCAATTCAAGTCTTTTAATGAAAAACAGTTTTCTGCTCAGGAATCAAAGATTAGCAGTTTTGTGAAATCTCATTGAAATGAAGAAGGAGAAAATATTTTGGAAGTTTTTCAAAAGCTGTTGCATTAGCAAATTTCTTTCTAACTCTAATTTGTGTTTTACCATGAAAGGATACAAATAGGCAATTAAAGTCATTTCATGAAAAACTGTTTTCTGCTCATGAATCAAAGAATAGAAATTTTCTAAATATATCATTGAAATGAAGGTGAAAAATTTTGGAAGATTTTCAAAATGCTTTTGCATTAGCAAATTCGTTTCTAAATCTAATTTGTGCTGTTTCATGAAAGGAGCAAATCGCAATTCAAGTAATTTAATGAAAAACAGGTTTCTGCTCATGAATCAAAGATTAGCAGTTTTGTGAGAATCTCATTGAAATGAAGCAGAATTTTTTTTAAGATTTTCAATTTTTCAATTTGCATTAGCAAATTCCTTTCTAAATCTAATTTGTGTTGTACTATGAAAGGAAGAAATGGCAATTCAAGTCTTTTCATGAAAAACAGTTTTCTGCTCAGGAAATCAAAGATTAGCAGTTTTGTGAGAATCTCATTGAAATGAAGAAGGTGAAAAATTTTGGAACATTTTCAAAAGGCTTTTGCATTAGCAAATTCCTTTCTAAATCTAATTTGTGTTGTTTCATGAAAGGAGCAAATCGCAATTCAAGTCTTATCATGAAAAACAGTTTTCTGCTCATGAATCAAAGATTAGCAGTTTTGTGACAATCTCATTGGAATGAAGAAGGGAACACATTTTGGAAGATTTTCAAAATGCTGTTGCAGCAGCAAATTTCTTTCTAACTCTAATTTGTGTTTTACCATGAAAGGACCTACAGAATACATGGCAATTCAAGTCTTCTCATGAAAATCTTTTTTATGCTCATGAATCAAAGATTAGAAATTTTGTAAATATCTCATGGAAATGAAGGTGAAAAATTTTGGAAGATTTTCAAAATGCTTTTGCATTAGCAAATTCCTTTCTAAATCTAATTTGTGCTGTTTCATGAAAGGAGCAAATCGCAATTCAAGTAATTTAATGAAAAACAGGTTTCTGCTCATGAATCAAAGATTAGCAGTTTTGTGAGAATCTCATTGAAATGAAGCAGAATTTTTTTTAAGATTTTCAATTTTTCAATTTGCATTAGCAAATTCCTTTCTAAATCTAATTTGTGTTGTTTCATGAAAGGAGCAAATCGCAATTCAAGTCTTATCATGAAAAACAGTTTTCTGCTCATGAATCAAAGATTAGCAGTTTTGTGACAATCTCATTGGAATGAAGAAGGGAACACATTTTGGAGGTTTTTCAAAAGGCTGTTGCATTAGCAAATTTCTTTCTAACTCTAATTTGTGTTTTACCATGAAAGGACCTACAGAATACATGGCAATTCAAATCTTTTCATGAAAATCTTTTTTATGCTCATGAATCAAAGATTAGAAATTTTGTAAATATCTCATTGAAATGAAGGTGAAAAATTTTGGAAGATTTTCAAAAGGCTTTTGCATTAGCAAATTCCTTTCTAAATCTAATTTGTGTTACCAAACACAAATTTCTTTCTACACAAATTTCTTTCTAACTCTAACGTTTGTGGTACCATAAAACGATCAAATAGCAATTCAAGTCATTTAATGAAAAACTGTTTTCTGCTCATGAATCAAAGATTAGAAATTTTGTAAATATCTCATTGAAATGAAGGTGAAAAATTTTGGAAGATTTTCAAACTGCTTTTGCATTAGCAAATTCCTTTCTAAATCTAATTTGTGTTGTACTATGAAAGGAACAAATGGCAATTCAATTCTTTTCATGAAAAACAGTTTTCTGCTCAGGAAATCAAAGATTAGCAGTTTTGTGAGAATCTCATTGAAATGAAGAAGGTGAAAAATTTTGGAACATTTTCAAAAGGCTTTTGCATTAGCAAATTCCTTTCTAAATCTAATTTGTGTTGTTTCATGAAAGGAGCAAATCGCAATTCAAGTCTTATCATGAAAAACAGTTTTCTGCTCATGAATCAAAGATTAGCAGTTTTGTGACAATCTCATTGGAATGAAGAAGGGAACACGTTTTGGAAGTTTTTCAAAAGGCTGTTGCAGCAGCAAATTTCTTTCTAACTCTAATTTGTGTTTTACCATGAAAGGACCTACAGAATACATGGCAATTCAAGTCTTTTCATGAAAATCTTTTTTATGCTCATGAATCAAAGATTAGAAATTTTGTAAATATCTCATTGAAATGAAGGTGAAAAATTTTGGAAGATTTTCAAAAGGCTTTTGCATTAGCAAATTCCTTTCTAAATCTAATTTGTGTTACCAAACACAAATTTCTTTCTACACAAATTTCTTTCTAACTCTAACGTTTGTGGTACCATAAAACGATCAAATAGCAATTCAAGTCATTTAATGAAAAACTGTTTTCTGCTCATGAATCAAAGATTAGAAATTTTGTAAATATCTCATTGAAATGAAGGTGAAAAATTTTGGAAGATTTTCAAAATGCTTTTGCATTAGCAAATTCCTTTCTAAATCTAATTTGTGCTGTTTCATGAAAGGAGCAAATCGCAATTCAAGTAATTTAATGAAAAACAGGTTTCTGCTCATGAATCAAAGATTAGCAGTTTTGTGAGAATCTCATTGAAATGAAGCAGAATTGTTTTTAAGATTTTCAATTTTTCAATTTGCATTAGCAAATTCCTTTCTAAATCTAATTTGTGTTGTACTATGAAAGGAACAAATGGCAATTCAATTCTTTTCATGAAAAACAGTTTTCTGCTCAGGAAATCAAAGATTAGCAGTTTTGTGAGAATCTCATTGAAATGAAGAAGGTGAAAAATTTTGGAACATTTTCAAAAGGCTTTTGCATTAGCAAATTCCTTTCTAAATCTAATTTGTGCTGTTTCATGAAAGGAGCAAATCGCAATTCAAGTAATTTAATGAAAAACAGGTTTCTGCTCATGAATCAAAGATTAGCAGTTTTGTGAGAATCTCATTGAAATGAAGCAGAATTTTTTTTAAGATTTTCAATTTTTCAATTTGCATTAGCAAATTCCTTTCTAAATCTAATTTGTGTTGTACTATGAAAGGAACAAATGGCAATTCAATTCTTTTCATGAAAAACAGTTTTCTGCTCAGGAAATCAAAGATTAGCAGTTTCATGAAAATCCCATTGAAATGAATATGGAAACACGTTGTGCAGATTTTCTAAGAAGCAGTTGCCTTAGCAAATTTCATTGCAACTCTAACTTGTGCATTACAATAAAATGAACACAGGGCAATTCAAGTCTTTTGTAGAAAAACAGTTTTCTGCTCAGGAAATCAAAGATTAGTAGTTTCATGAAAATCCCATTGAAATGAATAGGGAAACGCGTTTGTGCAGATTTTCCAAGAAGCAGTTGCCTTAGCAAATTTCATTCCAACTTTAACTGGTGCGTTACAATGAAATGAACACAGGGCAATTCAAGTCTGTTGATTAAAAACAGTTTTCTGCTCAGGAAATCAAAGATTTGCATTTTCTTGAAAATCCCATTGAAATGAATAGGGAAACACATTGTGCAGATTTTCTAAGAGGCCGTTGCCTTAGCAAATTTCATTCCAACTCTAACTTGTGCGTTAAAATGAAATGAACACAGGGCAATTCAAGTCTTTTGAAGAAAAACAGTTTTCTGCTCAGGAAATCAAAGATTAGCAGTTTCTTGAAAATACTATTGAAACGAATAGGGAAACATGTTGTGCAGATTTTCTAAGAAGCAGTTGCCTTAGCAAATTTCATTGCAACTCTAACTTGTGCATTACAATGAAGTAAAATCCGGACAATTCAAGTGTTCTGAAGAAAAACAGTTTTCTGCTCAGGAAATCAAAGATTAGCATTTTCTTGAAAATCCCATTGAAATGAATAGGGAAACACGTTCTCTGCTCAGGAAATCAAATATTATCATTTTCTTGAAAATCCCATTGAAATGAATAGGGAATTACGTTGTGCAGATTTTCTAAGAGACCTTAGCAAATTTTATTCCAACTCTAATTTGTGCGTTACAATGAAATGAACTAAGGACAATTCAAGTCTTTTCAAGAAAAACTGTTCTCTGCACAGGAAATAAAAGATTAGCAGTTTCATGAAAATCCCATTGAAATGAATAGGGAAACACGTTGTGCAGATTTTCGAAGAGGCTGTTGTCTTAGCAAATTTCATTCCAACTCTAACTTGTGCGTTACAATGAAATGAACTCAGGGCAATTCAAGTCTTTTCAAGAAAAACTGTTCTCTGCTCAGGAACTCAAAGATTAGCATTTTTTTGAAAATCCCTTTGAAATGAATAGGGAAACACGATG
This sequence comes from Leptobrachium leishanense, assembly GCA_009667805.1. Lineage (NCBI taxonomy): Eukaryota > Metazoa > Chordata > Amphibia > Anura > Megophryidae > Leptobrachium > Leptobrachium leishanense. The sequence continues at coordinate 33,074 of RXON01002687.1, read as the reverse complement.
TGCAGATTTTCTAAGAGGCTGTTGCCTTAGCAAATTTCATTCCAACTCTAACTTGTGCATTACAATGAAATGAATACAGGGCTATTCAAGTATTTTGAAGAAAAACAGTTTTCTGCTCAGAATATCAAAGATTAGCAGTTTCATGAAAATCCCATTGAAATGAATATGGAAACACGTTGTGCAGATTTTCTAAGAAGCAGTTGCCTTAGCAAATTTCATTGCAACTCTAACTTGTGCATTACAATGAAATGAACACAGGGCAATTCAAGTGTTTTGTAGAAAAACAGTTTTCTGCTCAGGAAATCAAAGATTAGTAGTTTCATGAAAATCCCATTGAAATGAATAGGGAAACGCGTTGTGCAGATTTTCCAAGAAGCAGTTGCCTTAGCAAATTTCATTCCAACTTTAACTGGTGCGTTACAATGAAATGAACACAGGGCAATTCAAGTCTGTTGATTAAAAACAGTTTTCTGCTCAGGAAATCAAAGATTAGCAGTTTTGTGAGAATCTCATTGAAATGAAGCAGAATTTTTTTTAAGATTTTCAATTTTTCAATTTGCATTAGCAAATTCCTTTCTAAATCTAATTTGTGTTTGTACTATGAAAGGAACAAATGGCAATTCAAGTCTTTTCAAGAAAAACTGTTTTCTGCTCAGGAAATCAAAGATTCGCAGTTTTGTGAGAATCTCATTGAAATGAAGAAGGAGAAACATTTTGGAAGTTTTTCCAAAGGCTGTTGCATTAGCAAATTCTTTTCTAAATCTATTTTGTGTTGTTTCATGAAAGGAGCAAATCGCAATTCAAGTAATTTAATGAAAAACTGTTTTCTGCTCATGAATCAAAGATTAGAAATTTTGTAAATATCTCATTGAAATGAAGGTGAAAAATTTTGGAAGATTTTCAAAAGGCTTTTGCATTAGCAAATTCCTTTCTAAATCTAATTTGTGTTGTTTCATGAAAGGAGCAAATCGCAATTCAAGTCTTATCATGAAAAACAGTTTTCTGCTCATGAATCAAAGATTAGCAGTTTTGTGACAATCTCATTGGAATGAAGAAGGGAACACATTTTGGAAGTTTTTCAAAAGGCTGTTGCAGCAGCAAATTTCTTTCTAACTCTAAGTTGTGTTTTACCATGAAAGGACCTACAGAATACATGGCAATTCAAGTCTTTTCATGAAAATCTTTTTTATGCTCATGAATCAAAGATTAGAAATTTTGTAAATATCTCATTGAAATGAAGGTGAAAAATTTTGGAAGATTTTCAAAATGCTTTTGCATTAGCAAATTCCTTTCTAAATCTAATTTGTGCTGTTTCATGAAAGGAACAAATCGCAATTCAAGTAATTTAATGAAAAACAGGTTTCTGCTCATGAATCAAAGATTAGCAGTTTTGTGAGAATCTCATTGAAATGAAGCAGAATTGTTTTTAAGATTTTCAATTTTTCAATTTGCATTAGCAAATTCCTTTCTAAATCTAATTTGTGTTGTACTATGAAAGGAACAAATGGCAATTCAATTCTTTTCATGAAAAACAGTTTTCTGCTCAGGAAATCAAAGATTAGCAGTTTTGTGAGAATCTCATTGAAATGAAGAGGGTGAAAAAATTTTGGAACATTTTCAAAAGGCTTTTGCATTAGCAAATTCCTTTCTAAATCTAATTTGTGCTGTTTCATGAAAGGAGCAAATCGCAATTCAAGTAATTTAATGAAAAACAGGTTTCTGCTCATGAATCAAAGATTAGCAGTTTTGTGAGAATCTCATTGAAATGAAGCAGAATTTTTTTTAAGATTTTCAATTTTTCAATTTGCATTAGCAAATTCCTTTCTAAATCTAATTTGTGTTGTACTATGAAAGGAAGAAATGGCAATTCAAGTCTTTTCATGAAAAACAGTTTTCTGCTCAGGAAATCAAAGATTAGCAGTTTTGTGACAATCTCATGGAAATGAAGAAGGGAACACATTTTGGAGGTTTTTCAAAAGGCTGTTGCATTAGCAAATTTCTTTCTAACTCTAATTTGTGTTTTACCATGAAAGGACCTACAGAATACATGGCAATTCAAATCTTTTCATGAAAAACTTTTTTATGCTCATGAATCAAAGATTAGAAATTTTGTAAATATCTCATTGAAATGAAGGTGAAAATTTTTGGAAGATTTTCAAAATGCTTTTGCATTAGCAAATTCCTTTCTAAATCTAATTTGTGCTGTTTCATGAAAGGAGCAAATTGCAATTCAAGTAATTTAATGAAAAACAGGTTTCTGCTCATGAATCAAAGATTAGCAGTTTTGTGAGAATCTCATTGAAATGAAGCAGAATTGTTTTTAAGATTTTCAATTTTTCAATTTGCATTAGCAAATTCCTTTCTAAATCTAATTTGTGTTGTACTATGAAAGGAAGAAATGGCAATTCAAGTCTTTTCATGAAAAACAGTTTTCTGCTCAGGAAATCAAAGATTAGCAGTTTTGTGAGAATCTCATGGAAATGAAGAAGGGAACACATTTTGGAGGTTTTTCAAAAGGCTGTTGCATTAGCAAATTTCTTTCTAACTCTAATTTGTGTTTTACCATGAAAGGACCTACAGAATACATGGCAATTCAAATCTTTTCATGAAAAACTTTTTTATGCTCATGAATCAAAGATTAGAAATTTTGTAAATATCTCATTGAAATGAAGGTGAAAAATTTTGGAAGATTTTCAAAATGCTTTTGCATTAGCAAATTCCTTTCTAAATCTAATTTGTGCTGTTTCATGAAAGGAGCAAATCGCAATTCAAGTAATTTAATGAAAAACAGTTTTCTGCTCATGAATCAAAGATTAGCAGTTTTGTGACAATCTCATTGAAATGAAGAAGGGAACACATTTTGGAAGTTTTTCAAAAGGCTTTTGCATTAGCAAATTCCTTTCTAAATCTCTAATTTGTGTTGTTTCATGAAAGGAGCAAATCGCAATTCAAGTCATTTAATGAAAAACAGTTATCTGCTCATGAATCAAAGATTAGCAGTTTTGTGAGAATCTCATTGAAATGAAGCAGAATTTTTTTTAAGATTTTAAATTTTTCAATTTGCATTAGCAAATTCCTTTCTAAATCTAATTTGTGTTGTACCATGAAAGGAGCAAATCGCAATTCAAGTAATTTAATGAAAAACAGTTTTCTGCTCATGAATCAAAGATTAGCAGTTTTGTGACAATCTCATTGAAATGAAGAAGGGAACACATTTTGGAAGTTTTTCAAAAGGCTTTTGCATTAGCAAATTCCTTTCTAAATCTCTAATTTGTGTTGTTTCATGAACGGAGCAAATCGCAATTCAAGTCATTTAATGAAAAACAGTTATCTGCTCATGAATCAAAGATTAGCAGTTTTGTGAGAATCTCATTGAAATGAAGCAGAATTTTTTTTAAGATTTTCAATTTTTCAATTTGCATTAGCAAATTTCTTTCTAAATTTAATTTGTGTTGTACTATGAAAGGAACACATGGCAATTCAAGTCTTTTCATGAAAAACTGTTTTCTGCTCAGGAAATCAAAGATTAGCAGTTTTGTGAGAATCTCATTGAAATGAAGAAAAATAAATATTTTGGAAGTTTTTACAAATGCTGACGCATTAGCAAATTTCTTTCTGCTCATGAATCAAAGATTATCAGTTTTGTGAGAATCTCATTGAAATGAAGCAGAATTTTTTTTAAGATTTTCAATTTTTCAATTTGCATTAGCAAATTCCTTTCTAAATCTAATTTGTGTTGTACCATGAAAGGAACAAATCGCAATTCAAGTAATTTAATGAAAAACATTTCTCTGCTCATGAATCAAAGATTAGCAGTTTGGTGACAATCTCATTGAAATGAAGAAGTGAACACATTTTGGAAGTTTTTCCAAAGGCTTTTGCATTAGCAAATTCCTTTCTAAATCTAATTTGTGTTGTTTCATGAAAGGAGATAATCGCAATTCAAGTAATTTAATGAAAAACAGTTTTCTGCACATGGATCAAACAGGGTTATCCAAAGAGATCCGAATTGCTTGAGAAAGGTAACCGAATGCTGAAACTCAGCATTCGGTTACCTTTCCCGGCCATTCGGCTATCCAGAGAGCAGGCAATACACCAAATCCTGGCGAATTGCCTGCACATACGGTGCCTGTTCGGTCCCTGTTCGAGGGCAGTGAAATCCCCATAGAGAAGCACTGCTTCGGCTATTCAGAGAACACAAACCAGCAGTGAAAGGTTCCCCTAATGTCCTGCCATTCGGTGGTTTCATTCGGCAAATTTATTCAGGAGAATCCCATAGACTTCAATGTTAAAAATATTCCCGTTTTAATTCAATATCTAATAAACCGTTCATTATAAAATTCTGCAGCAAAAAGTCTCTTTATTTATAGATTTTTTAGGATACTTTAAGCATTTTTTCAGATTTTTTTTTTTTTTTTAAAAAGTCCGATTTTTTTTTTTTTTTTTTTCAGTTTACTTATTTTTTTTTGTACAGCCCTCTTTATTATCATTCCCTGGACCTCCTGTGAAAATTTCAGACATTTTCGCTCAGTAGTTTCTTTGCAAACAGCGTTTCTTTTTCCCAGATTCATACAAATGGTTTTTCTAATTTATTCACTGCCTCCTCTACGTCACAACTGCTTCGGCTCTGTGTGATTCGGCTCCTTTTCGGCTCCTGTTCGGCTCCTGTTCGGCTCATGTTCGGTTTTTTCGAAGGTTAATCCAGATGTTTTTGCTTGTTTTCAGCGTGCATTCGGTTAGTTTTCGTCAGGTTTTCGGCAGCTTTTCCCTGCAATTCGGGGACCCTGTGCTCTTTGCTGAATACACCGCAGGGTCACCGAAATGCAATCGGCAAAAGGAACCGAATTGAAGAGAACGAAAAGTCACCGAACGTGCGGTGACTTTTCGAATCTCTTTGGATAACCCTGAAAGATTAGCAGTTTTTTGAGAATCTCATTGAAATGAAGCAGAATTTTTTTTAAGATTTTCAATTTTTCAATTTGCATTAGCAAATTCCTTTCTAAATCTAATTTGTGTTGTACTATGAAAGGAACAAATGGCAATTCAAGTCTTTTCATGAAAAACAGTTTTCTGCTCAGGAAATCAAAGATTCGCAGTTTTGTGAGAATCTCATTGAAATGAAGAAGGAGAAAATTTTTGGAAGTTTTTCCAAAGGCTGTTGCATTAGCAAATTCTTTTCTAAATCTATTTTGTGTTGTTTCATGAATGGAGCAATTCGCAATTCAAGTAATTTAATGAAAAACAGTTTTCTGCTCATGAATCAAAGATTAGCAGTTTTGTGACAATCTCATTGAAATGAAGAAGGGAACACATTTTGGAAGTTTTTCAAAAGGCTTTTGCATTAGCAAATTCCTTTCTAAATCTAATTTGTGTTGTTTCATGAAAGGAGCAAATCGCAATTCAAGTAATTTAATGAAAAACAGTTTTCTGCTCATGAATCAAAGACTAGCAGTTTTGTGAGAATCTCATTGAAATGAAGCAGATTTTTTTTAAGATTTTCAATCTTTCAATTTGCATTAGCAAATTCCTTTCTAACTCTAAGTTTGTGGTACCATAAAATGATCAAATAGCAATTCAAGTCATTTAATGAAAAACAGTTATCTGCTCATGAATCAAAGATTAGCAGTTTTGTGAGAATCTCATTGAAATGAAGAAGGAGAAAGATTTTGGTAGTTTTTCCAAAGGCTGTTGCATTAGCAAATTCTTTTTCTAAATCTATTTTGTGTTGTTTTATGAAAGGAGCAAATCGCAATTCAAGTAATTTAATGAAAAACAGTTTTCTGCTCATGAACCAAAGATTAGCAGTTTTGTGACAATCTCATTGAAATGAAGAAGGGAAAACATTTTGGAAGTTTTTCAAAAGGCTTTTGCATTAGCAAATTCCTTTCTAAATCTAATTTGTGTTGTTTCATGAAAGGAGCAAATCGCAATTCAAGTAATTTAATGAAAAACAGTTTTCTGCTCATGAATCAAAGATTAGCAGTTTTGTGAGAATCTCATTGAAATGAAGCAGAATTTTTTTTAAGATTTTCAATTTTTCAATGTGCATTTGCAAATTCCTTTCTAAATCTAATTTCATGAAAAACAGTTTTCTGCTCAGGAAATCAAAGATTAGGAGTTTTGTGAGAATCTCATTGAAATGAAGCAGAATTTTTTTAAGATTTTCCAATTCAATTGCATTAGCAAATTCCTTTCTAAATTTAATTTGTGTTGTACTATGAAAGGAACAAATGGCAATTCAAGTTTTCATGAAAAACAGGTTTCTGCTCAGGAAATCAAAGATTAGCAGTTTTGTGAGAATCTCATTGAAATGAAGAAGGAGAAATATTTTGGAAGTTTTTACAAATGCTGACGCATTAGCAAATTCCTTTCTAAATCTAATTTGTGTTGTACCATGAAAGGAACAAATCGCAATTCAAGTAATTTAATGAAAAAAATTTCTCTGCTCATGAATCAAAGATTAGCAGTTTTGTGACAATCTCATTGAAATGAAGAAGGGAACACATTTTGGAAGTTTTTCCAAAGGCTTTTGCAATAACAAATTCCTTTCTAAATCTAATTTGTGTTGTTTCATGAAAGGAGATAATCGCAATTCAAGTAATTTAATGAAAAACTGTTTTCTGCTCATGAATCAAAGATTAGCAGTTTTTTGAGAATCTCATTGAAATGAAGCAGAATTTTTTTTAAGATTTTCAATTTTTCAATTTGCATTAGCAAATTCCTTTCTAAATCTAATTTGTGTTGTACCATGAAAGGAACAAATCGCAATTCAAGTAATTTAATGAAAAACATTTCTCTGCTCATGAATCAAAGATTAGCAGTTTTGTGACAATCTCATTGAAATGAAGAAGGGAACACATTTTGGAAGTTTTTCCAAAGGCTTTTGCATTAGCAAATTCCTTTCTAAATCTAATTTGTGTTGTTTCATGAAAGGAGATAATCGCAATTCAAGTAATTTAATGAAAAACAGTGTTCTGCACATGGATCAAAGATTAGCAGTTTTGTGAGAATCTCATTGAAATGAAGCAGAATTTTTTTAAGATTTTCAATTTTTCAATTTGCATTAGCAAATTCCTTTCTAAATCTAATTTGTGTTGTACTATGAAAGGAACAAATGGCAATTCAAGTCTTTTCATGAAAAACAGTTTTCTGCTCAGGAAATCAAATATTCGCAGTTTTGTGAGAATCTCATTGAAATGAAGAAGGAGAAAAATTTTGGAAGTTTTTCTAAAGGCTGTTGCATTAGCAAATTCTTTTCTAAATCTAATTTGTGTTGTACCATGAAAGGAACAAATCGCAATTCAAGTAATTTAATGAAAAACATTTCTCTGCTCATGAATCAAAGATTAGCAGTTTTGTGACAATCTCATTGAAATGAAGAAGGGAACATATTTTGGAAGTTTTTCAAAAGGCTTTTGCATTAGCAAATTCCTTTCTAAATCTAATTTGTGTTGTTTCATGAAAGGAGCAAATCGCAATTCAAGTAATTTAATGAAAATCAGTTTTCTGCTCATGAATCAAAGATTAGCAGTTTTGTGAGAATCTCATTGAAATGAAGCAGAATTTTTTTTAAGATTTTCAATCTCTCAATTTGCATTAGCAAATTCCTTTCTAACTCTAAGTTTGTGGTACCATAAAATGATCAAATAGCAATTCAAGTCATTTAATGAAAAACAGTTTTCTGCTCATGAACCAAAGATTAGCAGTTTTGTGACAATCTCATTGAAATGAAGAAGGGAACACATTTTGGAAGTTTTTCAAAAGGCTTTTGCAGTAGCAAATTCCTTTCTAAATCTAATTTGTGTTGTTTCATGAAAGGAGCAAATCGCAATTCAAGTAATTTAATGAAAAACAGTTCTCTGCTCATGAATCAAAGATTAGCAGTTTTGTGAGAATCTCATTGAAATGAAGCAGAATTTTTTTTAAGATTTTCAATTTTTCAATATGCATTTGCAAATTCCTTTCTAAATCTAATTTCATGAAAAACAGTTTTCTGCTCAGGAAATCAAAGATTAGCAGTTTTGTGAGAATCTCATTGAAATGAAGCAGAATTTTTTTTAAGATTTTCAATTTTTCAATTTGCATTAGCAAATTCCTTTCTAAATCTAATTTGTGTTGTACCATGAAAGGAACAAATTGCAATTCAAGTAATTTAATGAAAAACATTTCTCTGCTCATGAATCAAAGATTAGCAGTTTTGTGACAATCTCATTGAAATGAAGAAGGGAACACATTTTGGAAGTTTTTCCAAAGGTTCTTGCATTAGCAAATTCCTTTCTAAATCTAATTTGTGTTGTTTCATGAAAGGAGATAATCGCAATTCAAGTAATTTAATGAAAAACAGTTTTCTGCTCATGAATCAAAGATTAGCAGTTTTTTGAGAATCTCATTGAAATGAAGCAGAATTTTTTTTAAGATTTTCAATTTTTCTATATGCATTTGCAAATTCCTTTCTAAATCTAATTTCATGAAAAACAGTTTTCTGCTCAGGAAATCAAAGATTAGCAGTTTTGTGAGAATCTCATTGAAATGAAGCAGAATTTTTTTTAAGATTTTCAATTTTTCAATTTGCATTAGCAAATTCCTTTCTAAATCTAATTTGTGTTGTACCATGAAAGGAACAAATCGCAATTCAAGTAAATTAATGAAAAACATTTCTCTGCTCATGAATCAAAGATTAGCAGTTTTGTGACAATCTCATTGAAATGAAGAAGGGAACACATTTTGGAAGTTTTTCCAAAGGTTCTTGCATTAGCAAATTCCTTTCTAAATCTAATTTGTGTTGTTTCATGAAAGGAGATAATCGCAATTCAAGTAATTTAACGAAAAACAGTTTTCTGCTCATGAGTCAAAGATTAGCAGTTTTTTGAGAATCTCATTGAAATGAAGCAGAATTTTTTTTAAGATTTTCAATTTTTCAATTTGCATTAGCAAATTCCTTTCTAAATCTAATTTGTGTTGTACCATGAAAGGAACAAATCGCAATTCAAGTAATTTAATGAAAAACATTTCTCTGCTCATGAATCAAAGATTAGCAGTTTTGTGACAATCTCATTGAAATGAAGAAGGGAACACATTTTGGAAGTTTTTCAACAGGCTGTTGCATTAGCAAATTCCTTTCTAAATTTAATTTGTGTTGTACTATGAAAGGAACAAATGGCAATTCAAGTTTTCATGAAAAACAGGTTTCTGCTCAGGAAATCAAAGATTAGCCGTTTTTTGAGAATCTCATTGAAATGAAGCAGAATTTTTTTTAAGATTTTCAATTTTTCAATTTGCATTAGCAAATTCCTTTCTAAATCTAATTTGTGTTGTACCATGAAAGGAACAAATCGCAATTCAAGTAATTTAATGAAAAACATTTCTCTGCTCATGAATCAAAGATTAGCAGTTTTGTGACAATCTCATTGAAATGAAGAAGGGAACACATTTTGGAAGTTTTTCAACAGGCTGTTGCATTAGCAAATTCCTTTCTAAATCTTATTTGTGTTGTTTCATGAAAGGAGCAAATCGCAATTCAAGTAATTTAATGAAAAACAGTTTTCTGCTCATGAATCAAAGATTAGCAGTTTTGTGAGAATCTCATTGAAATGAAGCAGAATTTTTTTTAAGATTTTCAATCCTTCAATTTGCATTAGCAAATTCCTTTCTTTTTGGTACCATAAAATGATCAAATAGCAATTCAAGTCATTTAATGAAAAACAGTTATCTGCTCATGAATCAAAGATTAGCAGTTTTGTGAGAATCTCATTGAAATGAAGCAGAATTTTTTTTAAGATTTTCAATTTTTCAATTTGCATTAGCAAATTCCTTTCTAAATCTAATTTGTGTTGTACCATGAAAGGAGCAAATCGCAATTCAAGTAATTTAATGAAAAACAGTTTTCTGCACATGGATCAAAGATTAGCAGTTTTGTGAGAATCTCATTGAAATGAAGCAGAATTTTTTTTAAGATTTTCAATTTTTCAATATGCATTTGCAAATTCCTTTCTAAATCTAATTTCATGAAAAACAGTTTTCTGCTCAGGAAATCAAAGATTAGCAGTTTTGTGAGAATCTCATTGAAATGAAGCAGAATTTTTTTTAAGATTTTCAATTTTTCAATTTGCATTAGCAAATTCCTTTCTAACTCTAAGTTTTGGTACATAAATGATCAAAAATTCAAGTCATTTAATGAAAAACAGTTATCTGCTCATGAATCAAAGATTAGCAGTTTTGTGAGAATGAAATGAAGCAGAATTTTTTTTAAGATTTTCAATTTTTCAATTTGCATTAGCAAATTCCTTTCTAAATCTAATTTGTGTTGTACCATGAAAGGAGCAAATCGCAATTCAAGTAATTTAATGAAAAACAGTTTTCTGCACATGGATCAAAGATTAGCAGTTTTGTGAGAATCTCATTGAAATGAAGCAGAATTTTTTTTAAGATTTTCAATTTTTCAATTTGCATTAGCAAATTCCTTTCTAAATATAATTGTGTTGTACTATGAAAGGAACAAATGGCAATTCAAGTTTTCATGAAAAACTGTTTTCTGCTCAGGAAATCAAAGATTAGCAGTTTTGTGACAATCTCATTGAAATGAAGAAGGAAACACATTTTGGAAGTTTTTCCAAAAGCTTTTGCATTAGCAAATTCCTTTCTAAATCTAATTTGTGTTGTTTCATGAAAGGAGATAATCGCAATTCAAGTAATTTAATGAAAAACTGTTTTCTGCTCATGAATCAAAGATTAGCAGTTTTGTGAGAATCTCATTGAAATGAAGCAGAATTTTTTTTAAGATTTTCAATTTTTCAATTTGCATTAGCAAATTCCTTTCTAAATCTAATTTGTGTTGTACTATGAAAGGAACAAATGGCAATTCAAGTCTTTTCATGAAAAACAGTTTTCTGCTCAGGAAATCAAAGATTCGCAGTTTTGTGAGAATCTCATTGAAATGAAGAAGGAGAAAAATTTTGGACGTTTTTCCAAAGGCTGTTGCATTAGCAAATTCTTTTCTATATCTAGTTTGTGTTGTTTCATGAAAGGAGCAAATCGCAATTCAAGTAATTTAATGAAAAACAGTTTTCTGCTCATGAATCAAAGAATCTCATTGAAATGAAGCAGAATTTTTTTTAAGATTTTCAATTTTTCAATTTGCATTAGCAAATTCCTTTCTAAATATAATTGTGTTGTACTATGAAAGGAACAAATGGCAATTCAAGTTTTCATGAAAAACAGTTTTCTGCTCAGGAAATCAAAGATTAGCAGTTTTGTGACAATCTCATTGAAATGAAGAAGGAGAATTATTTTGGAAGTTTTTACAAATGCTGACGCATTAGCAAATTTCTTTCTAACTCTAACGTTTGTGGTACCATAAAAGGATCAAATAGCAATTAAAGTCATTTAATGAAAAACTGTTTTCTGCTCATGAATCAAAGATTAGAAATTTTGTAAATATCTCATTGAAATGAAGGTGAAAAATTTTGGAAGATTTTCGAAAGGCTTTTGCATTAGCAAATTCCTTTCTAAATCTAATTTGTGTTGTTTCATGAAAGGAGCAAATCGCAATTCAAGTAATTTAATGAAAAACAGTTTTCTGCTCATGAATCAAAGATTAGCAGTTTTGTGAGAATCTCATTGAAATGAAGAAGAATTTTTTTTAAGATTTTCAATTTTTCAATTTGCATTAGCAAATTCCTTTCTAAATCTAATTTGTGTTGTACTATGAAAGTAACAAATGGCAATTCAAGTCTTTTCATGAAAAACAGTTTTCTGCTCAGGAAATCAAAGATTCGCAGTTTTGTGAGAATCTCATTGAAATGAATAAGGAGAAATATTTTGGAAGTTTTTACAAATGCTGACGCATTAGCAAATTTCTTTCTAACTCTAACGTTTGTGGTACCATAAAAGGATCAAATAGCAATTAAAGTCATTTAATGAAAAACTGTTTTCTGCTCATGAATCAAAGATTAGAAATTTTCTAAATATGTCATTGAAATGAAGGTGAAAAATTTTGGAAGATTTTCAAAAGGCTTTTGCATTAGCAAATTCCTTTCTAAATCTAATTTCTGTTGTTTCATGAAAGGAGCAAATCGCAATTCAAGTAATTTAATGAAAAACAGTTTTCTGCTCATGAATCAAAGATTAGCAGTTTTGTGAGAATCTCATTGAAATGAAGCAGAATTTTTTTTTTTTTTTTTTTAATAAAGAGTTTATTGAGTTTTCAAAAGTAATAACAGTCATAGATTTGGATACCAAAGCGATTTCACAGAGTACGACATACAGTAAGAAGTGGTCAGTCAGGGTGAGAGACCTATAGTGGTGATTCAAATACGACTTCGATATTCCTCAATATCAAGAATCACCAGCGACCTGTACAATAGGAGGTCACAGTACTTGAACACATATGAGAAACAAATATATCCCATTCCATTAGCAGTGCTGAAGTGACTTTTTCAGAGAACAAAGGCGAGTTAGGTCAGCGCTAAGCCATTGTATGAATCCAATATATGAATAATGGATCCAGCAGTCTAGGGATCTTCACGTAGCGAGAGGTTCTTCACCGAAAGAGAAAAGAGTAGCAAAGGACAGTAAGAAAAGAAGTGAAAAGTGGCAGAGGGTGTGGTGGGGGAAGGGCCAACATAAGGGGAACAATACACAGTGAGTTCATGAGAGCGTATGTTGCCGCTCAGGGCCAGTCATGAGAAGTAGTCCGTCGCCTTCCTCCTGTGGACTAGGCGGCCCTACAGCCTCCACCGTGTTCGCATTTGCTGCTAAGTCCGTTCTAAAGTTCACCGAGGAGCAGTAGGCAACCCAGTGGTACCACACGTTGGTGAAATGTTGTGCTGCCGCTGATGGTGTAAGCGCTAGTTCCTCATTGGAACGCAGAATCTCCATTTTGTCAACTAGTGCTTTCAGTGTTGGTATGTTCCCAGTCCTCCAGTAAAGAGGAATCAGTGTTCTGGCGACTAAGAGGATGCGTAACAAGACTGATTTCTTCAGCACCTTCACCGAGAATGGTAACATGAGTAGTAGGAAAGTTTGCGGTGTGAATTCCAACTCCACATCCGTCGTGCGGCGCACCAGGTCATAGACCATCTTCCAAAATGGTTTGAGAGATGCGCAGTCCCACCAAATATGTAAGTATGTGCCTACTGCTATGTTGCATCTCCAGCAAGTCGGCGAGTGAGACGCATCAAAAGTGGCAATCAGGGCGGGCGTGCGGTACCAGAATGTCAGTATTTTATATGAGGTTTCTTGTAGTTTAGCCATTGGTGATCCGAAGTGCGTCAGGGCTAGTGATTTAGCCCATGAGTCATCAGAGATAGGGGAACCAAGAGTGCGTTCCCAACGTGCCATAAAATCCGGGGGTGCCTCGCCCACCGTCCGGAGCATACGATACATCGTAGAAATACCATGTGCCAGCGGGGATGTCCTTTGACACATAGATTCAAAGGCAGTCAGCTGTCTGACAAGCGAGGTGTTGCCCGACAACCGTGTAAGGAATGTTCTAACTTGATGGTAGTTAAAACGTATCGCGAATGTGGAGTCCGGTTGTCCCTGCGAATCAAGCGGTATGAAAGTAACAAGTGATGTGCGCGGAATTTGGTAGTATCCGTGAAGCGTTCCCTTAAGGTTGGCAAAATCGATGTCGGGAGGTCAGGATTATGTACAAGCGGGAGCAACGGTGATGGGTAGGTTGACAACGTGAATTTCGTTCTGGTTTTGTGCCAAACGTGTAGCGTGTGTCCAACTGGGGAGGCTGAATGCTTAAGTGTCTGAACCGCTCTCCAGGACAGCCAAGGAAGCGTCCATAGGGGGCGTCCTGCCAAAACTTCTTCCAGGTCTAGCCACTTCTGTTCCGGCGAGCCTACCGTCCAGTCCACTATTCTGTTCATTTGAGCTGCTATATAGTAAAGATGCGTATCAGGTAGTGCAAGACCTCCGTTCTGTTTTGGCTTGCAGAGCGTAGCATATTTGAGTCGTGGGCGGCCGTGTGGCCAGATGAATTTTGTGAAGTGCGTGCGGATCGACTGGTGATACGTCCGTGGCAGTGAAATCGGGAGAGCTTGGTACAGGTATAAGAGTCGTGGTAGAAAGTTCATCTTAATTACTCCAACGCGGCCCGTCCAAGATAAATATTTAGGGGACCATCTTGCGATGTCCGATTGGAAAGTATCTAGTAAGGACATGTAATTAAGAGCATAAAGTTTTGAGTAATCCGAAGTTAGGCGAATCCCCAGGTAGGTTAGAGAGGTAGCGCACCATCGAAAAGGATACCGTTCTCGTTCGCGTGTCGCTCTCCAGGATGTTGGTAACGAGACCGCCAGCAGTTCCGACTTCGTATCGTTGATTTTAAAGCCTGCGAGATCACCGTAAATCCGTAGTTCCCGTAGGACTTCCGGCATTGTTCCCATTGGATCCGGCATGATAAACATCAGGTCATCCGCATATGCCGATACCTTATGTTCCACTCTCTCTCCTTGAACTCCTTTAATAAGTGGATTTTGTCTAATAGAGGATAATAAAGGTTCCAGGCTCAGCGCGAAGAGCAATGGTGATAGAGGGCATCCTTGCCGAGTACCATTATGAATCTGGAATGGTTGTGTGAGAGCTCCGTTAACACGTACCCTCGCTGACGGCGTTAAGTAGAGAGCCCTAACCCAGCACAGATATTCCTCTCCGATACCGAAACGCTGCAATGTCCGAAACAGAAAGGGCCAAAGTACCCTGTCGAAGGCCTTTTCGGCATCAGTCGACAGTAGCAATAATGGTGACTTTGACTGCCCAGCGAGTGCTAAGGCATTTAGTATTCTGGTGGTGGCATCTCTGGCTTCTCGACCGGGTATGAATCCAACTTGATCGGGGTCAATTAGCTGTGGTAAAATGCGTTTCAATCGATCAGCCAGTATGCGAGCCAGCAATTTCATGTCGTTATTCAACAGTGAAATCGGTCTGTAATTGCCGCAGGCCGTGTGGTCTTTCCCGGGCTTTGGTATCAAGGAGATTATTGCTGTCAGAGAGTGAGGGTGTATGGGGACCCCACTCCGTATGGCGTTGAAAAGAGTCGCGAGAGCTGGTAGCAGTTCTTTAGTACATGCCTTATAATACTCATCGCCGGTAGCCCGTCAGGGCCCGGGCTTTTCCCCTTTTTCGTCGTCTTTAAGGCTGTCATAATTTCCGCCGAGGTAATTTCCGCATTTAAAGAGGTCCTATCTAGCGATCCAAGGGACGCGTGACCGTCCGGGAAAGGTAAGCATCCAAGTGATCCGGTGATGGTGATGGTATACCCGCTGTCTCCAGATCGTAAAGGTCTTGAAAAAATTTAAGGAAGGTCGCAGATATGTCCCGAGGGTCGGTCGAGGGAGGGTACGGTTGCCGTACGTATCTTGGGAATGTATGAGGTGATGCGCCTAGTGCGCAGCACTCTTGCCAAGAGGCGTCCTGGTTTGTTCTCCTGTAACGCGAAGAACGAACGAGTCCGTAAGGCCTGAAAGCGGATGGAGGCGTTTAAGATCTTATTAAGTGTCTGTGTCGGGTCTGTAGTAATTGTTGGTATAAGGCCTCGTCATTAGAGGAAGCATATTCCAATTCAAGGGCTCTCACGGCTGCAGTGAGAGTTTGGAGTTCCTCTGCGTGCTGTTTTTTACGGGCTGTACCTTTGTTGATAAAAAACCCTCGGATAACCGCCTTATGGGCTTCCCAGGTCACCGGGACCGGGGTATCTTGCGACGAATTTTCAGTAAAGAAATTAGAGAGAGTGGTATGTAGTTCAGCTAAAACTAATGGGTCGTCCAGGAGGGATAAATTGAGGCGCCAGGTCCGTTCCCGGGGAACAAAAAGCGACGAATGAAGCGAGAGTGATAGTGGTGCGTGGTCAGACCACGTAGTAGCCAAGATATCCGCCGCCGTGATTAGGCTTAAGTCCTGATAATGCATGAAAAAGTAATCAATGCGTGTGTGCACCGTATGGACTGCGGAAAAAAAAGAATAGTCGGGTTCAGTGGAGTGTAATGTCCTCCACACATCCACAAGCCTGCAATCTTGTAATGACCGTCGGACGTTACATAGCACATGGGGTGGAGTGGTCGAGGTGCCAGTTGAGGAGTCCTTTCGAGGGTCCATCGTTACATTGAAGTCTCCTGCTAAGATAGTAATACCTCTCTCAAACGCCTCCAGAGATCTGAGTATTCGTGCTAAACACGAGCAGAATTTTTTTTAAGATTTTCAATTTTTCAATTTGCATTAGCAAATTGCTTTCTAACTCTAAGTTTGTGGTACCATAAAATGATCAAATCGCAATTCAAGTAATTTAATGAAAAACAGTTTTCTGCTCATGAATCAAAGATTAGCAGTTTTGTGAGAATCTCATTGAAATGAAGCAGAATTTTTTTAAGATTTTCTATTTTTTAATTTGCATTAGCAAATTCCTTTCTAAATCTAATTTGTGTTGTACTATGAAAGGAACAAATGGCAATTCAAGTCTCTTCATGAAAAACAGTTTTCTGCTCAGGAAATCAAAGATTAGCAGTTTTGTGAGAATCTCATTGAAATGAATAAGGAGAAATATTCTGGAAGTTTTTACAAATGCTGACGCATTAGCAAATTTCTTTCTAACTCTAACGTTTGTGGTACCATAAAAGGATCAAATAGCAATTAAAGTCATTTAATGAAAAACAGTTTTCTGCTCATGAATCAAAGATTAGAAATTTTCTATATATCTCATTGAAATGAAGGTGAAAAATTTTGGAAGATTTTCAAAAGGCTTTTGCATTAGCAAATTCCTTTCTAAATCTAATTTCTGTTGTTTCATGAAAGGAGCAAATCGCAATTCAAGTAATTTAATGAAAAACAGTTTTCTGCTCATGAATCAAAGATTAGCAGTTTTGTGAGAATCTCATTGAAATGAAGCAGAATTTTTTTTAAGATTTTCAATTTTTCAATTTGCATTAGCAAATTCCTTTCTAACTCTAAGTTTGTGGTACCATAAAATGATCATAAAATAGCAATTCAAGTCATTTAATGAAAAACAGTTATCTGCTCATGAATCAAAGATTAGCAGTTTTGTGAGAATCTCATTGAAATGAAGCAGAATTTTTTTTAAGATTTTCAATTTTTCAATTTGCATTAGCAAATTCCTTTCTAAATCTAATTTGTGTTGTACTATGAAAGGAACAAATGGCAATTCAAGTCTTTCCATGAAAAACAGATTTCTATTCAGGAAATCAAAGATTAGCAGTTTTGTGAGAATCTCATTGAAATGCAGCAGAATTTTTTTCAAGATTTTAAATTTTTCAATTTGCATTAGCAAATTCCTTTCTAAATCTAATTTGTGTTGTACCATGAAAGGAACAAATCGCAATTCAAGTAATTTAATGAAAAACATTTCTCTGCTCATGAATCAAATATTAGCAGTTTTGTGACAATCTCATTGAAATGAAGAAGGGAACACATTTTGGAAGTTTTTCAGCAGGCTGTTGCATTAGCAAATTCCTTTCTAAATCTAATTTGTGTTGTTTCATGAAAGGAGCAAATCGCAATTCAAGAAATTTAATGAAAAACAGTTTTCTGCTCATGAATCAAAGATTAGCAGTTTTGTGACAATCTCATTGAAATGCAGCAGAATTTTTTTCAAGATTTTCAATTTTTCAATTTGCATTAGCAAATTCCTTTCTAAATCTATTTTGTGTTGTACCATGAAAAGAACAAATCGCAATTCAAGTAATTTAATGAAAAACATTTCTCTGCTCATGAATCAAAGATTAGCAGTTTTGTGAGAATCTCATTGAAATGAAGCAGAATTTTTTTTAAGATTTTCAATTTTTCAATTTGCATTAGCAAATTCCTTTCTAAATCTAATTTGTGTTGTACTATGAAAGGAACAAATGGCAATTCTATTTTTCATGAAAAACAGTTTTCTACTCAGGAAATCAAAGATTAGCAGTTTTGTGAGAATCTCATTGAAATGAAGAAGGAGAAATATTTTGGAAGTTTTTACAAATGCTGACGCATTAGCAAATTCTTTTCTAAATCTATTTTGTGTTGTTTCATGAAAGGAGCAAATCGCAATTCAAGTAATTTAATGAAAAACAGTTTTCTGCTCCTGAATCAATGATTAGCAGTTTTGTGACAATCTCATTGAAATGAAGAAGGAAACACATTTTGGAAGTTTTTCCAAAAGCTTTTGCATTAGCAAATTCCTTTCTAATTCTAATTTGTGTTGTTTCATGAAAGGAGATAATCGCAATTCAAGTAATTTAATGACAAACAGTTTTCTGCTCATGAATCAAAGATTAGCAGTTTTGTGAGAATCTCATTGAAATGAAGCAGAATTTTTTTAAGATTTTCAATTTTTCAATTTGCATTAGCAAATTCCTTTCTAAATCTAATTTGTGTTGTACTATGAAAGGAACAAATAGCAATTCAAGTCTTTTCATGAAAAACTGTTTTCTGCTCATGAATCAAAGATTAGAAATTTTCTAAATATCTCATTGAAATGAAGGTGAAAAATTTTGGAAGATTTTCAAAAGGCTTTTGCATTAGCAAATTCCTTTCTAAATCTAATTTCTGTTGTTTCATGAAAGGAGCAAATCGCAATTCAAGTAATTTAATGAAAAACAGTTTTCTGCTCATGAATCAAAGATTAGCAGTTTTGTGAGAATCTCATTGAAATGAAGCAGAATTTTTTTTAAGATTTTCAATTTTTCAATTTGCATTAGCAAATTCCTTTCTAACTCTAAGTTTGTGGTACTATAAAATGATCAAATAGCAATTCAAGTCATTTAATGAAAAACAGTTATCCGCTCATGAATCAAAGATTAGCAGTTTTGTGAGAATCTCATTGAAATGAAGCAGAATTTTTTTTAAGATTTTCAATTTTTCAATTTGCATTAGCAAATTCCTTTCTAAATCTAATTTGTGTTCTACTATGAAAGGAACAAATGGCAATTCAAGTCTTTTCATGAAAAACAGGTTTCTGCTCAGGAAATCAAAGATTAGCAGTTTTGTGAGAATCTCATTGAAATGAAGAAGGAGAAATATTTTGGAAGTTTTTACAAATGCTGACGCATTAGCAAATTCTTTTCTAAATCTATTTTGTGTTGTTTCATGAAAGGAGCAAATCGCAATTCAAGTAATTTAATGAAAAACATTTCTCTGCTCATGAATCAAATATTAGCAGTTTTGTGACAATCTCATTGAAATGAAGAAGGGAACACATTTTGGAAGTTTTTCAACAGGCTGTTGCATTAGCAAATTCCTTTCTAAATCTAATTTGTGTTGTTTCATGAAAGGAGCAAATCGCAATTCAAGTAATTTAATGAAAAACAGTTTTCTGCTCATGAATCAAAGATTAGCAGATTGTGAGAATCTCATTGAAATGAAGCAGAATTTTTTTTAAGATTTTCAATTTTTCAATTTGCATTAGCAAATTCCTTTCTAAATCTAATTTGTGTTGTACTATGAAAGGAACAAATGGCAATTCAAGTTTTCTTGAAAAACAGATTTCTATTCAGGAAATCAAAGATTAGCAGTTTTGTGAGAATCTCATTGAAATGAAGCAGAATTTTTTTCAAGATTTTAAATTTTTCAATTTGCATTAGCAAATTCCTTTCTAAATCTAATTTGTGTTGTTTCATGAAAGGAGCAAATCGCAATTCAAGTAATTTAATGAAAAACAGTTTTCTGCTCATGAATCAATGATTAGCAGTTTTGTGACAATCTCATTGAAATGAAGAAGGAAACACATTTTGGAAGTTTTTCCAAAAGCTTTTGCATTAGCAAATTCCTTTCTAAATCTAATTTCTGTTGTTTCATGAAAGGAGCAAATCGCAATTCAAGTAATTTAATGAAAAACAGTTTTCTGCTCATGAATCAAAGATTAGCAGTTTTGTGAGAATCTCATTGAAATGAAGTAGAATTTTTTTTAAGATTTTTAATTTTTCAATTTGCATTAGCAAATTCCTTTCTAACTCTAAGTTTGTGGTACCATAAAATGATCAAATAGCAATTCAAGTCATTTAATGGAAAACAGTTTTCTGCTCATGAATCAAAGATTAGCAGTTTTGTGAGAATCTCATTGAAATGAAGCAGAATTTTTTTTAAGATATCAATTTTTCAATTTGCATTAGCAAATTCCTTTCTAAATCTAATTTGTGTTGTACTATGAAAGGAACAAATGGCAATTCAAGTCTTTTCATGAAAAACAGTTTTCTGCTCAGGAAATCAAAGATTAGCAGTTTTGTGAGAATCTCATTGAAATGAAGCAGAATTTTTTTTAAGATATTCAATTTTTCAATTTGCATTAGCAAATTCCTTTCTAAATCTAATTTGTGTTGTACTATGAAAGGAACAAATGGCAATTCAAGTCTTTTCATGAAAAACAGTTTTCTGCTCAGGAAATCAAAGATTCGCAGTTTTGTGAGAATCTCATTGAAATGAAGAAGGAGAAATATTTTGGAAGTTTTTACAAATGCTGACGCATTAGCAAATTTCTTTCTAACTCTAACGTTTGTGGTACCATAAAAGGATCAAATAGCAATTAAAGTCATTTAATGAAAAACTGTTTTCTGCTCATGAATCAAAGATTAGAAATTTTGTAAATATCTCATTGATATGAAGGTGAAAAATTTTGGAAGATTCCTTTCTAAATCTAATTTGTGTTTTTTCATGAAAGGAGCAAATCGCAATTCAAGTAATTTAGGCTAGGGTCAGACTAAGGCAGTGCGAACGCGCATGCAGCCGCACTTAATCACGGCCGTAGTAGCAGCAGATGCCGGGCAATGACGGCCAATATACGAAGTACGGTCGCACAAAAGTGCGGCCGCGCAACGCAAGCGGCAAACAAACGCATTTTTTCGAGAACGTGAAACCACTAGTACTGACGTACAGAGTGCGCTGCGTCCGCTAGCGGCGTGTGTGCCTGATTGGGAGACGTCAGACGCTGCTAATGTCCGGCCAACATAACGTCCAGACACAAAAAGTGTTTTATTGATGATCCGTACAAAATCACGGACGAAAATGCGCATCGTATGACCGCTATCGCGTACTCCGTGAAAAAATGCGTCTATTCGTTCGAACGCACTTTTTCACAGACAACGTAAAAATGCGTTCGTCTGACCCTAGCCTTAATGAAAAACAGTTTTCTGCTCATGAATCAAAGATTAGCAGTTTTGTGAGAATCTCATTGAAATGAAGCAGAATTTTTTTTAAGATTTTCAATTTTTCAATTTGCATTAGCAAATTCCTTTCTAACTCTAAGTTTGTGGTACTATAAAATGATCAAATAGCAATTCAAGTAATTTAATGAAAAACAGTTATCTGCTCATGAATCAAAGATTAGCAGTTTTGTGAGAATCTCATTAAAATGAAGCAGAATTTTATTTAAGATTTTCAATTTTTCAATTTGCATTAGCAAATTCCTTTCTAATTATTATTTGTGTTGTACTATGAAAGGAACAAATGGCAATTCAAGTTTTCATGAAAAACAGTTTTCTGCTCAGGAAATCAAAGATTAGCAGTTTTGTGACAATCTCATTGAAATGAAGAAGGAGAAATATTTTGGAAGTTTTTACAAATGCTGACGCATTAGCAAATTTCTTTCTAACTCTAACGTTTGTGGTACCATAAAAGGATCAAATAGCAATTAAAGTCATTTAATGAAAAACTGTTTTCTGCTCATGAATCAAAGATTAGAAATTTTCTAAATATCTCATTGAAATGAAGGTGAAAAATTTTGGAAGATTTTCAAAAGGCTTTTGCATTAGCAAATTCCTTTCTAAATCTAATTTCTGTTGTTTCATGAAAGGAGCAAATCGCAATTCAAGTAATTTAATGAAAAACAGTTTTCTGCTCATGAATCAAAGATTAGCAGTTTTGTGAGAATCTCATTGAAACGAAGCAGATTTTTTTTTAAGATTTTCAATTTTTCAATTTGCATTAGCAAATTCCTTTCTAAATCTAATTTGTGTTGTACTATGAAAGGAACAAATGGCAATTCAAGTCTTTTCATGAAAAACAGATTTCTATTCAGGAAATCAGAGATTAGCAGTTTTGTGACAATCTCATTGAAATGAAGCAGAATTTTTTTCAAGATTTTCAATTTTTCAATTTGCATTAGCAAATTCCTTTCTAAATCTAATTTGTGTTGTACCATGAAAGGAACAAATCGCAATTCAAGTAATTTAATGAAAAACATTTCTCTGCTCATGAATCAAAGATTAGCAGTTTTGTGACAATCTCATTGAAATGAAGAAGGGAACACATTTTGGAAGTTTTTCAACAGGCTGTTGCATTAGCAAATTCCTTTCTAAATCTAATTTGTGTTGTACTATCAAAGGAACAAATGGCAATTCAAGTCTTTTCATGAAAAACAGTTTTCTGCTCAGGAAATCAAAGATTAGCAGTTTTGTGAGAATCTCATTGAAATGAAGAAGGAGAAATATTTTGGAAGTTTTTACAAATGCTGACGCATTAGCAAATTTCTTTCTAACTCTAACGTTTGTGGTACCATAAAAGGATCAAATAGCAATTAAAGACATTTAATGAAAAACTGTTTTCTGCTCATGAATCAAAGATTAGAAATTTTGTAAATATCTCATTGAAATGAAGGTGAAAAATTTTGGAAGATTTTCAAAAGGCTTTTGCATTAGCAAATTCCTTTCTAAATCTAATTTGTGTTGTACTATGAAAGGAACAAATGGCAATTCAAGTCTTTTCATGAAAAACAGTTTTCTATTCAGGAAATCAAAGATTAGCAGTTTTGTGAGAATCTCATTGAAATGAAGCAGAATTTTTTTAAGATTTTCAATTTTTCAATTTGCATTAGCAAATTCCTTTCTAAATCTAATTTGTGTTGTACTATGAAAGGAACAAATGGCAATTCAAGTCTTTTCATGAAAACCAATTTTCTGCTCAGGAAATCAAAGATTAGCAGTTTTGTGAGAATCTCATTGAAATGAAGCAGAATTTTTTTAAGATTTTCAATTTTTCAATTTGCATTAGCAAATTCCTTTCTAAATCTAATTTGTGTTGTTTCATGAAAGGAGCAAATCGCAATTCAAGTAATTTAATGAAAAACAGTTTTCTGCTCATGAATCAAAGATAAGCAGTTTTGTGAGAATCTCATTGAAATGAAGAAGGAGAAATATTTTGGAAGTTTTTACAAATGCTGACGCATTAGCAAATTTCTTTCTAACTCTAACGTTTGTGGTACCATAAAAGTATCAAATAGCAATTAACCACTTCAATGCTAAGGACGCGCTCAGCGCGTCCTCAGCATTACCGCTGGTGTGCTGAGGACGCGCTGAGCGCGTCCTCACATTGGGGTCAGCGTTCGGCCGGGTTCCGGCTGATCGCTGGCCCCTCCGGTGCGGGCTGACATCCTGGATGTCAGCCCGGCATCCGGACCAGCAGCCGCCATTATTAGGTGTCATCGCGGGGGCGCGATGACACCTAATTCAGGCGCCCCCCCGCATGTGCGGAGGAGGCACCTGAAAGGGAGGGGGGGAGGTCCTTCGGACCTCTCTCCCTCCCGATCGGCGGCGCACAGGGGGTTAACCCAGGCATCATTTGGAAGGGCACAGCCTGCCCTTCAAATGATGCCTGGCATTAACCCCTGGGGAGCTGGATCGCAAATCGGCGCTGAAAAGCGCCGATTCGCGATCCTTCCCGGGAGCTGGCCGACATCTTGGATGTCGGCCAAGCCTCCGGGAACTCCCCCAGAGGACTGGCGTCATCGTGCGTAGCACGATGACGCCAGTCCTACAGTTAACCCCTAACTGCCACCAACTGTGGAGATAGGGAGTTCCAATGAACTCCCTATCTCCCGATCCGTGGCAGCTAGGGGTTAAATTTTGATATCGTTGGATCGGCCAGAGCATGGCCGTTCCAACGATACCAAACATGAAAGTTAAAAATGTTGTAAAAAAAATAATAAATAAATAAATAAAAAAAAATTAAAAAAAAAAATTAAAAAAAAAAAATAAACACTTTTTTTTCTTTTTTTTGGGTTTGTTAATGCAGCAATATTGTTCCCATTTCAATTATAATGTGAACAATGATGCTGCACTAACGATTTTTGTATGCGGTGCGTTTGTTAAAAATAGTGTCATTTTCCCCAAAAAAAAATGTAACGAGACCCCATCTCTAATTTTTTTAACAAGCGCACCCCATACAAAATATAACCGCAATTGCTCGCATGTTAAAATGTGGAAAAAAACACTTTACACGTTGTAAATTATTGAAAATACATATTTTATTGCATTTTTTGTTATAATATACAGACATGACATAACGTATACATATAATAATGACATATTATGAATCTACCGAGTCTGACGGAAAGAACGATATATAATATGTCGGTGTCATATACTAAAATAAGCCTTCAAAACACGTTTAAACATGATGCGCAAAACAGGTAAAAAATGACCTCAGCACAGGGGCGGGAAAAGCCTCAGCAGCGAAAGGGTTAAAGTCATTTAATGAAAAACTGTTTTCTGCTCATGAATCAAAGATTAGCAGTTTTGTGACAATCTCATTGAAATGAAGAAGGGAACACATTTTGGAACTTTTTCAAAAGGCTTTTGCATTAGCAAATTACTTTCTAAATCTAATTTGTGTTGTTTCATGAAAGGAGCAAATCGCAATTCAAGTAATTTAATGAAAAACAGTTTTCTGCTCATGAATCAAAGATTAGCAGCTTTGTCAGAATCTCATTGAAATGAAGCAGAATTTTTTTTAAGATTTTCAATTTTTCAATTTGCATTAGCAAATTCCTTTCTAAATCTAATTTGTGTTGTACTATGAAAGGAACAAATGGCAATTCAAGTCTTTTCATGAAAAACAGTTTTCTGCTCAGGAAATCAAAGATTCGCAGTTTTGTGAGAATCTCATTGAAATGAAGAAGGAGAAAAATTTTGGAAGTTTTTCCAAAGGCTGTTGCATTAGCAAATTCTTTTCTAAATCTATTTTGTGTTGTTTCATGAAAGGAGCAAATCGCAATTCAAGTCTTTTCATGAAAAACAGTTTTCTATTCAGGAAATCAAAGATTAGTAGTTTTGTGAGAATCTCATTGAAATTAAGCAGAATTTTTTTTAAGATTTTCAATTTTTCAATTTGCATTAGCAAATTCTTTTCTAAATCTAATTTGTGTTGTACCATGAAAGAAACAAATCGCAATTCAAGTAATTTAATGAAAAACATTTCTCTGCTCATGAATCAAAGATTAGCAGTTTTGTGACAATCTCATTGAAATGAAGAAGGGAACACATTTTGGAAGTTTTTCAACAGGCTGTTGCATTAGCAAATTCCTTTCTAAATTAATTTGTGTTGTACTGTGAAAGGAACAAATGGCAATTCAAGTTTTCATGAAAAACAGTTTTCTGCTCAGGAAATCAAAGATTAGCAGTTTTGTGACAATCTCATTGAAATGAAGAAGGGAACACATTTTGGAAGTTTTTCAACAGGCTGTTGCATTAGCAAATTCCTTTCTAAATCTAATTTGTGTTGTACTATGAAAGGAACAAATGTCAATTCAAGTCTTTTCATGAAAAACAGTTTTCTGCTCAGGAAATCAAAGATTCGCAGTTTTGTGAGAATCTCATTGAAATGAAGCAGAATTTTTTTTAAGATTTTCAATTTTTCAATTTGCATTAGCAAATTCCTTTCTAAATCTAATTTGTGTTGTACTATGAAAGGATCAAATGGCAATTCAAGTCTTTTCATGAAAAACAGTTTTCTGCCCAGGAAATCAAAGATTAGCAGTTTTGTGAGAATCTCATTGAAATGAAGAAGGAGAAATATTTTGGAAGTTTTTACAAATGCTGACGCATTAGCAAATTTCTTTCTAACTCTAACGTTTGTGGTACCATAAAACGATCAAATAGCAATTCAAGTAATTTAATGAAAAACTGTTTTCTGCTCATGAATCAAAGATTAGCAGTTTTGTGACAATCTCATTGAAATGAAGAAGGGAACACATTTTGGAAGTTTTTCAAAAGGCTTTTGCATTAGCAAATTCCTTTCTAAATCTGATTTGTGTTGTTTCATGAAAGGAGCAAATCGCAATTCAAGTAATTTAATGAAAAACAGTTTTCTGCTCATGAATCAAAGATTAGCAGCTTTGTCAGAATCTCATTGAAATGAAGCAGAATTTTTTTTAAGATTTTCAATTTTTCAATTTGCATTAGCAAATTCTTTTCTAAATCTAATTTGTGTTGTACTATGAAAGGAACAAATGGCAATTCAAGTCTTTTCATGAAAAACAGTTTTCTGCTCAGGAAATCAAAGATTCGCAGTTTTGTGAGAATCTCATTGAAATGAAG
This sequence comes from Leptobrachium leishanense, assembly GCA_009667805.1. Lineage (NCBI taxonomy): Eukaryota > Metazoa > Chordata > Amphibia > Anura > Megophryidae > Leptobrachium > Leptobrachium leishanense. The sequence continues at coordinate 6,771 of RXON01002687.1, read as the reverse complement.
AAGGAGAAAAATTTTGGAAGTTTTTCCAAAGGCTGTTGCATTAGCAAATTCTTTTCTAAATCTATTTTGTGTTGTTTCATGAAAGGAGCAAATCGCAATTCAAGTCTTTTCATGAAAAACAGTTTTCTATTCAGGAAATCAAAGATTAGTAGTTTTGTGAGAATCTCATTGAAATTAAGCAGAATTTTTTTTAAGATTTTCAATTTTTCAATTTGCATTAGCAAATTCCTTTCTAAATCTAATTTGTGTTGTACCATGAAAGAAACAAATCGCAATTCAAGTAATTTAATGAAAAACATTTCTCTGCTCATGAATCAAAGATTAGCAGTTTTGTGACAATCTCATTGAAATGAAGAAGGGAACACATTTTGGAAGTTTTTCAACAGGCTGTTGCATTAGCAAATTCCTTTCTAAATTAATTTGTGTTGTACTGTGAAAGGAACAAATGGCAATTCAAGTTTTCATGAAAAACAGTTTTCTGCTCAGGAAATCAAAGATTAGCAGTTTTGTGACAATCTCATTGAAATGAAGAAGGGACACATTTTGGAAGTTTTTCAACAGGCTGTTGCATTAGCAAATTCCTTTCTAAATCTAATTTGTGTTGTACTATGAAAGGAACAAATGTCAATTCAAGTCTTTTCATGAAAAACAGTTTTCTGCTCAGGAAATCAAAGATTCGCAGTTTTGTGAGAATCTCATTGAAATGAAGCAGAATTTTTTTTAAGATTTTCAATTTTTCAATTTGCATTAGCAAATTCCTTTCTAAATCTAATTTGTGTTGTTACTATGAAAGGATCAAATGGCAATTCAAGTCTTTTCATGAAAAACAGTTTTCTGCCCAGGAAATCAAAGATTAGCAGTTTTGTGAGAATCTCATTGAAATGAAGAAGGAGAAATATTTTGGAAGTTTTTACAAATGCTGACGCATTAGCAAATTTCTTTCTAACTCTAACGTTTGTGGTACCATAAAACGATCAAATAGCAATTCAAGTCATTTAATGAAAAACTGTTTTCTGCTCATGAATCAAAGATTAGAAAATTTGTAAATATCTCATTGAAATGAAGGTGAAAAATTTTGGAAGATTTTCAAAAGGCTTTTGCATTAGCAATTCCTTTCTAAATCTAATTTGTGTTGTACTATGAAAGGAACAAATGTCAATTCAAGTCTTTTCATGAAAAACAGTTTTCTGCTCAGGAAATCAAAGATTCGCAGTTTTGTGAGAATCTCATTGAAATGAAGCAGAATTTTTTTTAAGATTTTCAATTTTTCAATTTGCATTAGCAAATTCCTTTCTAAATCTAATTTGTGTTGTACTATGAAAGGATCAAATGGCAATTCAAGTCTTTTCATGAAAAACAGTTTTCTGCCCAGGAAATCAAAGATTAGCAGTTTTGTGAGAATCTCATTGAAATGAAGAAGGAGAAATATTTTGGAAGTTTTTACAAATGCTGACGCATTAGCAAATTTCTTTCTAACTCTAACGTTTGTGGTACCATAAAACGATCAAATAGCAATTCAAGTCATTTAATGAAAAACTGTTTTCTGCTCATGAATCAAAGATTAGAAAATTTGTAAATATCTCATTGAAATGAAGGTGAAAAATTTTGGAAGATTTTCAAAAGGCTTTTGCATTAGCAAATTCCTTTCTAAATCTAATTTGTGTTGTACTATGAAAGGAACAAAATGGCAATTCAAGTTTTCATGAAAAACTGTTTTCTGCTCAGGAAATCAAAGATTAGCAGTTTTGTGAGAATCTCATTGAAATGAAGAAGGTTACACAATTTGGAAGTTTTTCAAAAGGCTTTTGCAGTAGCAAATTCCTTTCTAAATCTAATTTGTGTTGTTTCATGAAAGGAGCAAATCGCAATTCAAATAATTTAATGAAAAACAGTTTTCTGCTCATGAATCAAAGATTAGCAGTTTTGTGAGAATCTCATTGAAATGAAGCAGAATTTTTTTTAAGATTTTCAATTTTTCAATTTGCATTAGCAAATTCCTTTCTAAATCTAATTTGTGTTGTACTATGAAAGGAACAAATGGCAATTCAAGTCTTTTCATGAAAAACAGTTTTCTGCTCAGGAAATCAAAGATTAGCAGTTTTGTGAGAATCTCATTGAAATGAAGAAGGAGAAAGATTTTGGAAGTTTTTCCAAAGGCTGTTAATTTAGCAAATTCTTTTCTAAATCTATTTTGTGTTGTTTCATGAAAGGAGCAAATCGCAATTCAAGTAATTTAATGAAAAACTGTTTTCTGCTCATGAATCAAACCTAATTTTCCATAAAGAAGTGCAATTCATTTAAAAAAAACCCCTTGTAAGTTCTGGCAGCTAAAGGGTTAATAAGGACTACAGCACTTGCTATTCCCAGTCAGTCACCCACACTGGTACTGAACAAGCCCTACCCTTGATTGCATTTGAGATCTGAAGGGATCATGCGCTTTCAGGATGGTATGGCCGTAGACGAGCACTCATTTTAACGTAGGTGTAGAAAAACATTGAAACTCCAACTTCTTAAAGAAGATGAAACTTTATTAACTTTATTAATAGGCATATTTTATTATAAAATACAAATTGTAAGTCAGGATTAAAGGCCAGTTAAAAACCCCTAGTTTTCCTTAAAGAAGTGCAATTCATTTAAAAAAAACCTTCTAAGTTCTGGCAGCTAAAGGGTTAATAAGGACTACAGCACTTGCTATTCCCAGTCAGTCACCCACACTGGTACTGAACAAGCCCTACCGTTGATTGCATTTGAGATCTGACGGGATCATGCGCTTTCAGGATGGTATGGCCGTAGACGAGCACTCCTTTAAACGTAGGTGTAGAAAAACATTGAAACTCCAACTTCTTAAAGAAGATGAAACTTTATTAACTTTATTAATAGGCATACTTTATTATAAAATACAAATTGTAAGTCAGGATTAAAGTCCAGTTAAAAACCCCTAATTTTCCTTAAAGTGCAATTTATTTAAAAAACAACTTGTAAGTTCTGGCAGCTAAAGGGTTAATAAGGACTACAGCACTTGCTATTCCCAGTCAGTCACCCACACTAGTACTGAACAAGCCGTACCCTTGATTGCATTTGAGATCTGACGGGATCATGCGCTTTCAGGATGTTATGGCTGTAGACAAGCACTCCATTTAACGTAGGTGTAGAAAAACATTGAAACTCCAACTTCTTAAAGAAGATGAAACTTTATTAACTTTATTAATAGGCATATTTTATTATAAAATACAAATTGTAAGTCAGGATTAAAGGCCAGTTAAAAACCCCTATTTTTTCTTAAAGAAGTGCAATTCATTTTAAAAAAAACTTGTAAGTTCTGGCAGCTAAAGGGTTAATAAGGACTACAGCACTTGCAATTCCCAGTCAGTCACCCACACTGGTACTGAACAAGCCCTAACCTTGATTGCATTTGAGATCTGACAGGATCATGTGCTTTCAGGATGTTATGGCTGTAGACAAGCACTCCTTTTAACGTAGGTGTAGAAAAACATTGAAACTCCAACTTCTTAAAGAAGATGAAACTTTATTAACTTTATTAATATGCATATTTTATTATAAAATACAAATTGTAAATCAGGATTAAAGGCCAGTTAAAAACCCCTAATTTTCCTTAAAGAAGTACAATTTATTTAAAAAAAACTTGTAAGTTCTGGCAGCTAGAGGGTTAATAAAGACTACAGCACTTGCTATTCCCAGTCAGTCACCCACACTGGTACTGAACAAGCCCTACCCTTGATTGCATTTGAGATCTGACTGGATCATGCGCTTTCTGGATGGTCAGACCGTAGATGAGCATTCTTTTTGTCGTAGGTGTAGAAAAACATTGAAACTCCAACTTCTTAAAGAAGATGAAACTTTATTAACTTTATTAATAGGCATATTTTATTATAAAATACAAATTGTAAGTCAGGATTAAAGGCCAGTTAAAAACCCCTAATTTTCCTTAAAGAAGTGCAATTCATTTAAAAAAAACTTCTAAGTTCTGGCAGCTAAAGGGTTAATAAGGACTACAGCACTTGCTATTCCCAGTCAGTCACCCACACTGGTACTGAACAAGCCCTACCCTTGATTGCATTTGAGATCTGACGGGATCATGCGCTTTCAGGATGGTATGGCCGTAGATGAGCACTCCTTTTAACGTAGGTGTAGAAAAATATTGAAACTCCAACTTCTTAAAGAAGATGAAACTTTATTAACTTTATTAATAGGCATATTTTATTATAAAATACAAATTGTAAGTCAGGATTAAAGGCCAGTTAAAAACCCCTAATTTTCCTTAAAGAAGTGCAATTTATTTAAAAAAAACGTGTAAGTTCTGGCAGCTAAAGGGTTAATAAGGACTACAGCACTTGCTATTCCCAGTCAGTCACCCACACTGGTACTGAACAAGCCCTACCCTTGATTGCATTTGAGATCTGACTGGATCATGCGCTTTCAGGATGGTCAGACCGTAGACGAGCACTCCTTTTATCGTAGGTGTAGAAAAACATTGAAACTCCAACTTCTTAAAGAAGATGAAACTTTATTAACTTTATTAATAGGCATATTTTATTATAAAATACAAATTGTAAGTCAGGATTAAAGGCCAGTTAAAAACCCCTAATTTTCCTTAAAGAAGTGCAATTTATTTAAAAAAAACTTGTAAGTTCTGGCAGCTAAAGGGTTAATAAGAACTACAGCACTTGCTATTCCCAGTCAGTCACCCACACTGGTACTGAACACTCCCTACCCTTGATTGCATTTGAGATCTGATGGGATCATGCGCTTTCAGGATGGTATGGCTGTAGACGAGCACTCCTTTTAACGTAGGTGTAGAAAAACATTGAAACTCCAACTTCTTAAAGAAGATGAAACTTTATTAACTTTATTAATAGGCATATTTTATTATAAAATACAAATTGTAAGTCAGGATTAAAGGCCAGTTAAAAACCCCTAATTTTCCTTAAAGAAGTGCAATTTATTTAAAAAAAACGTGTAAGTTATGGCAGCTAAAGTTTTAATAAGGACTACAGCACTTGCTATTCCCAGTCAGTCACCCACACTGGTACTGAACAAGCCCTACCCTTGATTGCATTTGAGATCTGACGGGATCATGCGCTTTCAGGATGGAATGGCTATAGACGAGCATTCTTTTAACGTAGGTGTAGAAAAATATTGAAACTCCAACTTCTTAAAGAAAATGAAACTTTATTAACTTTATTAATAGGCATATTTTATTATAAAATACAAATTGTAAGTCAGAATTAAAGGCCAGTTAAAAACCCCTAATTTTCCTTAAAGAAGTGCAATTTATTTAAAAAAAGTCTAAGTTCTGGCGGCTAAAGGGTTAATAAGGACTACAGCACTTGCTATTCCCAGTCAGTCACCCACACTGGTACTGAACAAGCCCTACCCTTGATTGAATTTGAGATCTGACGGGATCATGAGCTTTCAGGATGGTATGGCTGTAGACGAGCACTCCTTTTAACGAAGGTGTAGATAAACATTGAAACTCCAACTTCTTAAAGAAGATGAAACTTTATTAACTTTATTAATAGACATATTTTATTATAAACTACAAATTGTAAGTCAGAATTAAAGGCCAGTTAAAAACCCCTAATTTTCCTTAAAGAAGTGCAATTCATTTAAAAAAAAACTTCTAAGTTCTGGCAGCTACAAGGACTACAGCACTTGCTATTCCCAGTCAGTCACCCACACTGGTACTGAACAAGCCCTACCCTTGATTGCATTTGAGATCTGACGGGATCATGCGCTTTCAGGATGGTATGGCCGTAGACGAGCACTCCTTTTATCGTAGGTGTAGAAAAACAATGAAACTCCAACTTCTTAAAGAAGATGAAACTTTATTAACTTTATTAATAGGCATATTTTATTATAAAATAGAAATTGTAAGTCAGAATTAAAGGCCAGTTAAAAACCCCTAATTTTCCTTAAAGAAGTGCAATTCATTTAAAAAAAACATGTAAGTTCTGGCAGCTAAGGGGTTAACAAGGACTACAGCACTTGCTATTCCCAGTCAGTCACCCACACTGGTACTGAACAAGCCCTACCCTTGATTGCATTTGAGATCTGACGGGATCATGCGCTTTCAGGATGCTATGGCCGTAGACGAGCACTCCTTTTAACGTAGGTGTAGAAAAACATTGAAACTCCAACTTCTTAAAGAAGATGAAACTTTATTAACTTTATTAATATGCATATTTTATTATAAAATACAAATTGTACGTCAGGATTAAAGGCCAGTTAAAAACCCCTAATTTTCCTTAAAGAAGTGCAATTCATTTAAAAAAAACTTCTAAGTTCTGGCAGCTAAAGGGTTAATAAGGACTACAGCACTTGCTATTCCCAGTCAGTCACCCACACTGGTACTGAACAAGCCCTACCCTTGATTGCATTTGAGATTTGACGGGATCAGGCGCTTTCAGGATGGTATGGCTGTAGACGAGCACTCCTTTTATCGTAGGTGTAGAAAAACATTGAAACTCCAACTTCTTAAAGAAGATGAAACTTTATTAACTTTATTAATAGGCATATTTTATTATAAAATACAAATTGTAAGTCAGAATTAAAGGCCAGTTAAAAACCCCTAATTTTCCTTAAAGAAGTGCAATTCATTTAAAAAAAACTTCTAAGTTCTGGCAGCTAAAGGGTTAATAAGGACTACAGCACTTGCTATTCCCAGTCAGTCACCCACACTGGTACTGAACAAGCCCTACCCTTGATTGCATTTGAGATCTGACTGGATCATGCGCTTTCAGGATGGAATGG
>RXON01002686.1:0-33682 GCA_009667805.1 Leptobrachium leishanense | reverse complement strand
CATGTTTCCTTTATCATAGGATCATTGAAGCTTCCTCTTTGCTGTAATAACCTATTTGGCAGGCATATATCACCATCTGCTGGTTTTAAAGGAGCTACTGCAGCCCTGGGTTCCATGCTGTACCAACTGGGGATATTATTATTATTATTATCATCATCCTTTATTTAACCCCTTAGTGACCAGGCGGTTTTTACACAAATCCGTCCTTTAGTGACCGCTGCTGTTTTTACGTTTCTGCGCTGTTAGTGTTTAGGACAAATTTTCCTCTTACTCGTTTATGCAACCCACACATATTTTACACTGTTTTTCTCGTCATTAAATGGACTTTATAAATATACCATTTTTTTCATCATTTCATATAATTTTACTATAAAAAACATTGTGAAATATAACAAAAAAATTGAAAAAACACCACTTTTTCGAACTTTGACCCCCAAAATTTCTTATGTATCAACAACCGTCAAAAAAATTTAATTCCTTAGTAGTTTCTAAATTTAGTTCTGAGTTTAGCAATACCCAATGTTTACATATTCCTCGCTTTTTTCCTTATTTTATGCAACAATAAGTGCAAGTAGCACTTTGCCATTTCCAAAGAGTTTATTTTCAAAACTAGTGATAGTGACATTGTAACACTGATATCTGTCACTAATTCCTGAATAACTATCCACATTTACATATTTTTTTAAAGTACACAAATCAAGGTATTAAACTTGGGGTATTTTGACTCTTTCCATGCAAACCATTTTACCACAAATCTATGCCAAAGTTTGAGAAAAAAAAAAGTTTTGGTGATTTTTTTTTAACGCAATTTAAGAATACATGTACTGTGAACTTTAAGGTTTACTGCCAAAAACCACCCCAAAATATGTTCAGCAACATCTTCTGAGTAAATTGATACCACCCATGTATAGGTATGTTGGGTCATTTGGGGGCTAATAGGCCTTATTTGGGGGGTGCGCATTTCAGTTTTCCAACTTGCAATTTTCACATTTCGTCATCATGCATCCATGTCCTATTTGGGACATTTTTGAAGCCGGCCAAAGTAATTTACCCCCATCAAATCATATATTTTTAGAAAGGGCACACCCTAGGGTACTTCAAAGAGTTGTATTTTAACACTTTCCATGCACTAGCTCTATGTCAAACTTTCAGGTAGTCACTTTTTATGTTATTTTTTCACACACATTGTACTTTAGGCATGAATTGTCAAATCCAGTTATGGGTTACTGCCAAAAAACACCCCAAAATATGTTCAGCAACATCTTCTGAGTAAATTGATACCACCCATGTATAGGTATGTCGGGTCATTTGGGGGCTAATAGGCCTTATTTGGGGGGTGCGCATTTCAGTTTTCCAACTTGCAATTTTCACATTTCGTCATCATGCACCCATGTCCTATTTGGGACATTTTTGAAGCCGGCCAAAGTAATTTACCCCCATCAAACCATATATTTTTAGAAAGGGTACACCCTAGGGTACTTCAAAGAGTTGTATTTTAACACTTTCCATGCACTAGCTCTATGTCAAACTTTCAGGTAGTCACTGTTTGTGTTATTTTTTCACACACATTGTACTTTAGGCATGAATTGTCAAATCCAGTTATGGGTTACTGCCAAAAAACACCCCAAAATATGTTCAGCAACGTCTTCTGAGTAAAGTGATACCATCCATATATAGATTTGTTCTGTTGTTTTTGGGGTGCTACGCCAATCTTTTGACATGTGCTTGTCAAGTTTCTAATTTGACATAAAGTATCTTCTTTGCTTATCTTCTTTTTAGGGGCCTTTTTACATACCCCAATTTTATGAATGTGCATATATTTGGTAAGCTAACACCCCAAAGCATTGTAAATGGAGTGTTTTTATGCCATGGATGCAACCGTTTGCTCCAAACAAATTGGATACTGTTTGGTGGTCATTTTTCATTTTCACACCCACATCAGTTTTGGACTGTGATTTAGGAGACACTGTTGTCGTTACTGCATGAAAACTCTCCAGGTTGTTTTCTGCAAGGTCTCCTGAGTACACCCATGCCCCCATGCATAGGTTTGCCAGGGTTTTGGAAGGTTCAAATACAATTTTTATGACTTTGTCATTGGAGTTGAAATTGAGATTATTTCTTCAGATAGGCCTATCTTTGGTTTTGGGTCTACCGCATACCCAGTTTGAATTATTGCCAGAAAATTGTTTATATTTGTTATGTTGACACCCCAAGGTATGGCATATGGAGTGCTTTGATGCCATGGATGCAACGGTTTTAGCCCAAAACATTTGAGAAGGTGTGTGGCGGTAATTTTTCAATTTTCAGATTTTTACGCCCACATTAGATTTGGACTGTGATTTAGGAGACACTGTTGTTGGTTACTGCATGAAAACTCTCCAGGGTGTTTTCTGCAAGGTCTCCTGAGTACACCCATGCCCCCATGCATAGGTGTGCAAAGATTTTGGCAAAATACAGCACCAATTGTAGAACATAAAAATGTAGGAATAAAATGTAAAAGTCTGGTGCAGTAAAAGAAAAAAAAACTAAACTGAACTAACTAACTAGAGTGTAAGAAAAAATAGAAAGGAAAAAAAATCACAGATCACGCACAGTGTGATATATCTTGAAACAGTCCCCAAGACACAGACCGGGTTGTCCAGGGCATTCTGGGCAGTAAAAGATTGTGTCTCTCCTCTGCCCCCTCTTGAAACACAACCTGCATCTTTTTTGGGGTTTCTGTTCGCCCTCAATAGGGGGGATTTTATAAATAAAATGTGTAGCCCCAACTCTGTCCCCCATCACTTCCCGGGGAGCAGGTGCATCCTGGTACAAAAACCCCGAAATGACCTGGAGCTGAAACTGTAGAAAGGACAGCGTCACTCCGGGGTTTGCCTTTTTGCAGAGCAAAAAGGCATTGTGGGTTGCAATTTGCATCAGGTACATTGCAACCTTTTTGTACCAGGCCCTTGACTTCCGCATAATCTGGTAGGGCTGGAGCAGCTGATCTGCCAGATCAATCCCACCCATATGCCGGTTATAGGTTTTGATGCACACTGGCTTCCTGATGCGCTCAGCTCTGCCACGTACAGAGACCTCCACAGACCTCTCAGTGTGGATGGTGGATAGAAGGTATACATCCTTCTTGTCTCTGTACTTGACCGCCAACAGCTCCTCTTGGCACAGAGCTGAGGTCTCCCCCCTTTTTAACCGGGTACGGACAAGCTGTGCTGGGAAACCTACGCGGTTCTTGCGAACAGTACCGCATGCTGCTGTATCAAAACAATACAGCAGCTTGAACAAAGGGACACTCGTATAAAAATTATCAACATACAAGTGGTACCCTTTGTTCATCAGGGGAAAAAGTAGGTCCCACACAATCTTGCCACTGGTTCCCATGTGTTCTGGGCAACCTGGAGGGTCAAGGCTACTATCCTTTCCCTCGTACACCCGGAAGGCCTGTTTATACCCACTCTCTCTGTCACAGAGCTTATACACCTCCACTCTGTCGGATATAATCTCTGCACGTGAATACAACACATTTATATATTTGGATTTATCAGCCAAGCCTCCAATATGTCTATATTGGACTTACTGGACCTACCTCGGCAGTTGCCTCCAAATATCAGGGATTATTATTTCATAAGAAACCTATACGAGACACAAATATCAATCGTCTATATTTCTTAGAAATTATCCTGAATTCTTTTAATTGTCTGTGTTTTGCTTTAAAAAATACAATAATCAATAATCGGATAAAAATATATATATATTTATTACGTATACAAAAAAGTTTCAAATCTCATATCATAAACAAAATTTATAAACCACGATCCATCAGCATATAAAAACTAGCTTCACAATATATGTATCTCGGTTAGTAACTGCATATATGATTAATATCATTTACCTTATCAGTTAGTAACTAATACACAAATGGTTAATAAACATTTCTGCTTAATACAACATGCATTTCCCAGCAAACAATGTTTAACCAGCCAGCTCTTATAGATATATATATATATCTATGCTACATGGATCAACAAAAGATGAGCTAATTTAATGATAAGTAATAAAAACTTATTTAGTGAATCCTCCCCTAATCTTGAGAATTGAATTTATAATCTTTTGCTTTTTATTTTGTAGTTATATAATTCCTTGCCTATTAATTTTAATCACAGTAATTTCCAAATTCAATATATATATTGGTATCACTCTTACAACATTTCTTTTAGGAATAAATCCTTTATCCACTTCTTCATATCTTTATCTGCAGAATAAAGATATTTAGAATTTGGATTTAACCGTATCCGAGAAATCTCAGTCTACGTTGCAAGAATCTCTACAAATATATATTTACATTAATTCCTTATTTCATACATTACCTGTCCAATTTGGATGTTGATAAGTCTGCCTTGGAATTTCTGATGTAGTAATTTTTGGAATGTGTGAAGATTATCGATCAGATAATCAATGCATGTGAGTTAGAGATTTGGTGAGAGTCAGAAATTTAGTGAGAATCTTGATTGCCTCATGTCTTGGGATCTGCCTGCATCGTGGTGTGAGTCTGAGTGTTGGAATCTTGGACTCTCAGAGTATCATGTCTAATGCATTGCAGTGTGAGTCTGACTGCTGGAATCTCCGACTTCTCAGAGTGTTATGTGTAATGGACGTCTGAATGCATTGCGATGTGAGTCTGACTGCTGAAATCTCCGACTGACTTACAAAAACCTTTGCCGCTTATTATAGCCAATTTGACGTCACGGTTAATTAATGGTAATATGAATCATTATTTTTACTATCCTCTAGAGGGCAGTATTGCACTTCTTAAATTAATTCCACCATTTCTTTTTAATTCTTATCTCGGGTCAAAAAGGTCAGACTGACTTAACAAAGACCTTCTCTCTCCCAACTAGACTGTGTCTGTCATCTGATTTATAGCTCTACTCCCTTTTAAAATTACTTAGAGTCCTATCAGCTAAATTCTTTTCTGGTTAATCTATTCTTTAGTAATTTTTATTATTTACCAATTATATACTATATTTTGGAGTATATTTCCTACTGTAAATATAATAAAATATACCTTGATTATAAACATATATTTTGTGAATATAAATCTATATTAGAGAAATTTTAACTCTTTTTCCTATATCAAAAGACAAAATATCTTTTGTTTTAGAAACTTAAGACAGACCAATAAATTTAATTATAACACGTCTTAGCATTATCTCACAAAAACATTCATTCTAGGTTCCTTCATGTCTGGCACTTCTTAAAAAAAATATAAAAGACTTCACCCAGGAATGAACTCTGTAAAAAAAAATCTCGTTCATTTCTAAACCTAGAGAATATTTTGAAGAAAAGAAACTGTCTTTAAAAACAAAATGGCTACATTCATCTATTTTAAATCCTTTCCTCTCTAATATACCTGACATAACCCCCCTTTGGTTTCATCTATTTATTGACCAATTTAATTTGAGGAAAACATACAATATCTCCCCCCTTTACCAATTAGGCTAGGTTTCCACCTTTCGCAACACGTTTTTCTTCTTTCATCCATTTAATAATTGAAGATACAGTGTTTTTTAACTTCAATGTACGTACTTTCTTTGTTAGTACAATCATCCAGACAGTTAGAAACATAATTACTATACAAATCACAATCTCTGTAATCTTTGGCCCGTTATAAGCAGATAGCAATCGATAATCAATCTGTGAATACATTGGAGCATAAATTGTTAGATTATCTTTTTATTTTTATTAGAAGTTCAATGGTATGGTCATGCTAGTTCTTTAGCAAAGATTTCAAATCTGGATTCATGGGTATCTCTTGCCTTGGAATACGACAACGATTTGTTCTCGTCAGACCAGACTTCATTTATAAAAAGTAACTTCTCGATAACAACTCTTGATTCTTTAGGAACTTTCACGAGAATCACTGGTGTGGGTATAAACACTCTCTGTTTTGTATCCGATCCTTCCGGTAAACATTTGCTTCTCTCTCTGTATCAAACAGCGGTTGCAATAAAATATGCGGCAAATCTTTTATTTCGGTGGTTCTTGTATATAGCAATCAACGGTATCCTGGCTTTATCCAGCATGTCTTTCAGGCTTGCATGAGCTTGATTCGCATGGGACTTGAGCATTCTCCTTGGAATTGTGCGGAAAACCGTAGAATTTCCAGATAGTCGCAGTCTTTGGTGGTCCGATTCATCTTTGCGGATTAAGCGTCGCAGTTCGGATTAACCATTTATCTCAATTTCTGTTGAAAGAAAGAGTATAAATAACCACTCATAACTAGCGATTTCACTCACATTCCCTATAGATACTCTGATCTCTGATTAATTTTAATTAACCGTACGGATCTAGTCTATCTACTAGCTTGAGTTAAACATCTGAATGCTGGGAAGAAGAATCACATGTTAATTAAAACATCACTTCACATGATACCAGTTAAGTGTCTTCTGTTGTTCCATCTTCACATATCCAAGGTGACCTAGGATGACAATCATGCAATTGAGCTTGGCAGTTTTATTTCTTCTAGAAATACATAACATAACTTCTTCCAATAACATTAGGACTGTCTCCGTCATTATCTAGATCTGTTATCCACTCATCTTGAGGGTTTGGGTATCTGATCACTTCAGGGTCACTATGTCCATTTGGTTCTGTCTCCCTTTTGTGGAGGTGAATAATTAGCACGTCATTTTCCAGACATATATCTCGAATTCTCCTTGGGGCATACATATGGTGTTATCCTCCCGCTCTCCTGGAGTCAGGGGCTTTGGCCTTAAGAAAGAGATATCAAGTGTCTGGCTATTTCTGAAGTGGACTTCAATAGAATCCGGCCTTTCCTCAATCACGTGGCAGTTACGCTGAGTGTGATGGGATTGGGATCTATCATAGCTGATTGGAACATTTACTTGGGACCAAATAACCTCATTGATAAAATCAATGATTGGATTTAACCTTTTGAGAAGGTCCATTCCAATAATTAGGCGATTTTGGGGCAGATCCACAACAAGCGTTGGATGCCGAATTACTTTATTCCCCAATTTAAAATCCAATTTAGCCGTGCCCAGAACTTTCAGAAATGTGCCACTCACACTCACTAGATTAGCATTAGATTTATCTAATCTAGGCTTCCTGGAGGACAGTTCTTGGACCTGTTCAAAATAATGTGCTGATATTAACGTAACTTGGCTTCCAGTGTCTAGCAAGGACGGAAAATGTGGTAAATTATCTTGTAATTCTACATTCACATAATATCGGTCTTCAATGCTATGCAATTTACAGAGAAATTTAGAGTGAGATACGAAATTAGGTTTTGTACAGATTTTACCAACTGATTTTGCTCTCTCAAACGTGCTTTTGGCAGCTGTGCTTTCCATTTCAGATCCAGTCTTCTCAGCTTGCTCGCACTTAGTCTGGGGAGATAAAATACATTTTCCTTCTCTTTGCAGGGAAGGGTTTAAATCATCAACCATACAAACATTTGTATTAATCATTTCATCATCACTTTCTGGTAAATTGTCATGGATGCTGGTTACTTCATCAGAAACATCATCTAGTCACTGGTTGGGTGGGGCTGCAGGTGTTGCATCGCTTACAACCTGACCAGGGTTATTTCCAGTCAGTAACTGAGTGATCTGATCCAGTTTTTCTGTCAGCACACGGAAATCTTCCTGCATTTGACCAATACGCTGGCGTACATTATATCTCCGCTTTCTATTCGTCCTTGGGGACGAAGCTTGCGCATTATCAGACACATCAGTTCAGTCTTACCTCTGGTTTCTTCCTGTCTAGGTACATTTTCCCTTGATTTATCCCACTGACTTCTAGGTACCCATTGCTTCCTAGATTGAAATTTACTTCCTGAATTTTCTCTGGCAAACCCTCTTTCCTGATCTGGCTTGGATTTTTCCCTTTGAGGTATGGAGTCACGCAATATTTCTGCATAACTCTTTTTGTGGGACTCAAATTTAATATCACCCCTTTTAACGTGAGCTTCCGCTATTTCCTCAGGTGAGTTTTTCACTCTTTTCCCCTGAGTTTCTTCACTATATTCAAGTACAGTAAATAGGGTCATACTTTCTTTTAGTACCCAATCCAAACCATTTCTCAGGTCATAATCTCTTGCCAAAATAACCTTTATTTTATTTGGCAATGCGTCATAAAATAATTGGATAAATTCAGGATTTTCAAAATCTGGGTTTCTTTCAGCCAAGCTGTAGGCATTTTTAAGGACTGAAAGAAATTCACGGGGGCTTTGATTAGGTCTGCATTTTAGAGTTAAAATTGCTCTTTTCGCAGCTAGATTGGTACGGTGAGGCCCAAATTCAGATTTGACCTCGGAGACTATTTTACTCCAGTTCCGTATACCATATTCTTTCAAAGACTGAAAAAAATACCTATGTTTGCTTTCAAAGACCCATGAGATCAACTCAATTTTCTGAGCATCTGAATTAATTCTTAATATTCCCAAAGCTTCTTCAAACATGTTTAAATGATTTATTATTTGTGACGATGCTTTAAAATCAAAGATACCTACTGAATTTTTTAGGAAATTAATAATTTTCGTTAAATCCTGAACTTTATGAGATTTCTTAATAGGCTGTGGCTGACTAGAGTGATGTGATTTGAAATACTCCTGTGTAAGAGGCTTCGCTCTTTTTTCATCATGAGATTTAGTTTCATTTTTGCTTCCACTCTGCTCACTCTGGCTTTTCAGATAAACAGAGCCGTCACCAGGTCTAATCAGTGAGTTATAGCTCAAAGCTTTCAAAGGAAACTTCTCTAACGAAGATTTTTTAACCCTTCGAACATCAGTTTCAACCTGACGTAACTCATCAGCGAATTTCTCATGTTCGCGTTTCATTCTCGCCAATTTTTTGTTTAGCTCCTTATTTAATTTGGATAATTGAGCAATCTCATCTTGCAATTGATCTTTTTCTCTTGCACACACCTTCAACTCCGTTATCATTCGTTTTGACTCATCTTTTAATTTATTTACGGTATCATGCAAGTCACAATTTGTATTTTCTAATCTGTCTCTGGTTTCTTTGTCATCATTCAATCTCTTGTTCATTTCTGCGATCAAGTATATGCATTCAGGCACAATTTTTAAAACAAAGATTTCTTTGTCTTTTTTATTTGTGGCTGCACTTATCTTTCGCAAACACTCAAGAAAATTTGATTTATCTGACCAGATTGAATCAACATAATTAGATATATTTGATTGCAATTCTTTTATCCAATCAAATAAATCGTCTGTGACGTGTAACTTGTCCTTTAGATAAGACATAACATCTATCAATACTATTTGATCTGCATGTATCTCTACACCTTCTTGAGTCTCAGATTCTGACTCTGACATTTTTACACTGTTTAGTAGACAACCGTAACCACAAGTCAAAATACAACAAGGAGTCAAAATATATATATATATTTTATCTCTGTCTAATCAGACAATACTGACAATTATATTCCAAACAAAAACTACAATCTCAGCAGTGCCTCCAATTATGTTGGATATAATCTCTGAACGTGAATACAACACGTTTATATATATTGGATTTATCAGCCAAGCCTCCAATATGTCTATATTGGACTTACTGGACCTACTTCGGCAGTTGCCTCCAATATATCAGGGATTATTATTTCATAAGAAACCTATACGAGACACAAATATCAATCGTCTATATTTCTTAGAAATTATCCTGAATTCTTTTAATTGTCTGTGTTTTGCTTTAAAAAATACAATAATCAATAATCGGATAAAAATATATATATTTATTACGTATACAAAAAAAGTTTCAAATCTCATATCATAAACAAAAATTTATAAACCACGATCCATCAGCATATAAAAACTAGCTTCACAAGATATGTATCTCCGGTTAGTAACTGCATATATGATTAATATCATTTACCTTATCAGTTAGTAACTAATACACAAATGGTTAATAAACATTTCTGCTTAATACAACATGCATTTCCCAGCAAACAATGTTTAACCAGCCAGCTCTTATAGATATATATATATATATATATGCTACATGGATCAACAAAAGATGAGCTAATTTAATGATAAGTAATAAAAACTTATTTAGTGAATCCTCCCCTAATCTTGAGAATTAAACTTCTAATCTTTTGCTTTTTATTTTGTGTAGTTATATAATTCCTTGCCTATTAATTTTAATCACAGTAATTTCCAAATTCAATATATATATTGGTATCACTCTTACAACATTTCTTTTAGGAATAAATCCTTATATCCACTTCTTCATATCTTTATCTGCAGAATAAAGATATTTAGAATTTGGATTTAACCGTATCCGAGAAATCGCAGTCTACGTTGCAAGAATCTCTACAAATATATATTTACATTAATTCCTTATTTCATACATTACCTGTCCAATTTGGATGTTGATAAGTCTGCCTTGGAATTCCTGATGTAGTATTTTTTGGAATGTGTGAAGATTATCGATCAGATAATCAATGCATGTGAGTTAGAGATTTGGTGAGAGTCAGAAATTTAGTGAGAATCTTGATTGCCTCATGTCTTGGGATCTGCCTGCATCGTGGTGTGAGTCTGAGTGTTGGAATCTTGGACTCTCAGAGTATCATGTCTAATGCATTGCAGTGTGAGTCTGACTGCTGGAATCTCCGACTTCTCAGAGTGTCATGTGTAATGGACGTCTGAATGCATTGCGATGTGAGTCTGACTGCTGAAATCTCCGACTGACTTACAAAAACCTTTGCAGCTTATTATAGCCAATTGACGTCACGGTTAATTAATGGTAATATGAATCATTATTTTTACTATCCTCTAGAGGGCAGTATTGCACTTCTTAAATTAACTCCACCATTTCTTTTTAATTCTTATCTCGGGTCAAAAAGGTCAGACTGACTTAACAAAGACCTTCTCTTCTCCCAACTAGACTGTGTCTGTCATCTGATTTATAGCTCTACTCCCTTTTAAAATTACTTAGAGTCCTATCAGCTAAATTCTTTTTCGGTTAATCTATTCTTTAGTAATTTTATTATTTAGGAAAGGAAAGCGAACCTCCACAGGGGAGGTGAACAATCACCCCACCCCGAATGCCTAATAAGCACCGGGCGTGGGCACACCCAGGAGGACTGAACCTAGTATTGCACTAAACAAAAGAAAAAAACAACAAGTGATTTGAGGGATGAACCCTCAATTCACTGAGAGGGAGTGCTGATTAAAAATTAACTTTTAATAGTCGTAATAAAGATGCACATTGGTAGAACCGACAGTTATTGTTAAAAAACATATAGACACATGGACATAAGAACAATGTATACCAGGGAGAAAAAAGATATACGGCGAATACAAAGCAGATTGCTTAATTGAAGCTTAAAGGGCACAGATATGGACCTTCGGTCAAAAATGAAAACTACAATGAATGTGAAAGACGGCTGCCACATGGACGTTTGACCACGCAAATTGAAACCTTAGTAATCTCAATAGCACTACACTACAATATAGACAATGCCCAAAGTTGGACTGCCAATTGAATAATCCAAGGTTGGTAGAAGCCAGAATATAGAACTACATTTCAAACCGTTCATTTGGCCTGGCTACCTTGTGTAAGAGCCTAATCAAGCTGTAAGCTAAAGGTTTATAGGCTATAAGCCAGGAAAATCAAAGAAAGGCCAATTGGCAAAAAGACATTAATATGCTTAGAAAATGTCAACCTTGCAACAAGGCGTAGTGGAGAAAAATTCGATAGGTCAATAGTGCGTACAAATTAGCATGTAACTGTCCTCAAACATGGCAACAGTACATTGAAAATATCACCCGTCGCAAAGATCATGTTATAGCTTAAGGCCAAAGGCAATCAATTGAAGGCTGTCCCTAAAAAGCTAAAGATTCTATACTCTCCCTGTCAAATCACATTACATTGCGCCAGAAATTTAAAAGAAAACACAGGACTCGAAACGTGTTTCGCCGGTGCTAAACCGGCTTCATCGGGAGTCAGACATAAGTTGTAATTACTGTCAGTACCGTGTGACACCAAGGCTGGTTATATACAGATCAGTAACTCAAATCAAAGGAGGTAGGCGTGGACAATCACTGCTTCAATTGGAATCTGATGCAGACTGATGGCCACTCAGATGATCCCAGAGTACACCGCACGACCCATTAGTCTGAATAGCCATATGAATTGAGACGAATAAGTCTGATCAATGACCAAAGATAATACAATAAAAATGCACATCAAACGAATCACAGAATACAGAATAGTCTAAAGAGGGCAATCAAATTGGAAACTCATGTTGCCCAAGAAAGGTGGTCACCTGTATATAGCGGGCGATGAACCGTAATCTGACGGACACTCTAAAATGCATATTCGATTCAAAGTTGTTTCTTTTAGATAGTGTCGGCAGTCGATAGAGGCCAGAAATGTTAGAACGGCAAAGTTTAGGCGTTGGATGACTTACGCGCACCATTCGGCTAGACGTGTGTAGTACTCATAATCTGTCTATCGCGTAGATACTATAAAGTAAGTTGGAGGCTGGTGATTGGTCTGGTGTGGCACCTGACAATCAAAGACCAATAGTCACAATGATGTACCATGTGACGCCAGAAGACTCTGCTACTGGTACAGACAACCCAATGTAAACAGACACTGGTGCTGTAATTACCATGGCAAGGCACATTTGGCAATATGGTTACAGAGTGGTCACAGACTTTTGCTCATATTGAAAGCTTAAATGCAAAGATGGACTAGAATGATGCAAAAGTAGAGCTACTTGCTAGATATATCGGCTAATGATTAAACTGGCACATCGCCTGATACTTAGAAGCCGTTACATTTAATAGTCTATCATTGTGGCGGATTGATACAGGACAGACACCTAATGACACTTGTATCGAGACTCAGAATGCGCAAACTCATAAATCAGAATAGAGCCATATGAAAAAAATGAGGGTCCAGATGATGAGGGACCATGTAAATAAAGGCTAAATCATATAGCTATAGTCTCATGATGATACATATTGACGAATGGTAAATGCTGAGTATATATGATAATAAAGGCTATCTATCTCATAATTAGTTCGACGTAACGCCTGACACTCAAAGTCAATAGGTACAATGAAGTGACATGTGACCCTGAAAGCTACATTGATAAAAACTACATTGATAAAACAACCTAATGTAAACGGGTCTAAATACTATAATCTCGTAATGAGAAACATTAAGAAGTCATTAAGAGATATTTGCAACACTCATATGGTTGGAAAATAGTTATCAATAACAGCAAAATTACCATATGGAATACAAGGGCCCATGGACTAGATAGATACCCACAAAAAATACTAGATAGTAGGTAGAAAGGCTCATGAATAGCGTACTACTGAGCGTATGCATGTATGTATATATAAAACAGAGCTGCGAAATGTTGTTACAGACTAGTATCACAGAGGCCATGTCGAAATAGAAACAAAAACCAATAAGCAATAGATATTAGTGGGAAGATTTTACCCGCTTATTATGATTCCTACATGGTAGTAACTACTGAATATGATAACAAGAGAGGTGTCTAACGTGTTCAGATATAGGGTAACACAGGACCACATCAAAATGGAAAAAGGAAACGATCGACAGTGGATATTAGTGGGAAGATTTTACCCGTTTATTATGATTCCTACATAGTAGTAACTACTGACTATGATGACAAGAGAGGTGTCTAACGTATTCAGATATAAGGTATCCCAGAGCCACATCAAAATAGAAAAAGGAACCGATAAACGGTAGATATTAGTAGGAAGATTTTAACCGCTCTTTATGATTCCTACATGGTAGTGACTATTAAATATGAACGAGAGAGGTGTAACGTGTTATAACGTGTTCAGATATAAGGTATCGCAGAGGCCACACAATGATTGATACAACTATACAATTTGTGATGTCGGCACTTGAATTCATCTTGACACACAATTTCTTTATCTTTGATGGACAATATTACCACCAGATCAGGGGAATCGCTATGGGTTCTTCTTGTGCACCTTCGTATGCAAATCTATTCTTGGGCATATGGGAAGAAGAATGTGTCTTTGGTGATGCTATGAGTATGTATAAATCTAAGATCGACAGTTGGTCTCGTTACATCGACGACATACTCTTGACCTGGAAAGGCACTGAGGTGGAATTCAGAGAATTTGTAGTTAAACTGAATGAGAACTCTCTTAATCTTAAATTTACCTTTGAAATTCAGAGTAAGGAAATTAATTTCCTGGATGTGAAAATTTCAAAGACTGATACTGGAGAAATAGCCACTTCCCTACATCGTAAAAAAACTGCTTCCAACAACCTGTTGCATTGGAATAGCTTTCATCCAGAACCACTTAAAAGGGGCATTCCCTTTGGGCAATATCTGCGGTTACGCAGACTTTGCTCGACTAATGAGGAATTTGTGGCCAGATCACAGATCCTAAGACATGATTTCAAAGAAAAAGGCTATCCTAATCGTGTCTTAAAAGGGCTTTCCAACGTGCCTTGTCGCTATCAAGGGATGAATTGTTGGAGGAGCATATTAAATCTGATGCCAAACTAATTAGATGTATAGGGACCTTCGATGCTGGCTGGTATTATGTCAAGAAAATCATGGACCGTTATTGGCCCCTCCTGACACTTGACTCTCAGCTAACAGATGTTCTAACTGAAAGGGCATCAATTACCGCTAGGCGAAGCCGCAATCTGAGGGACACCTTGGTCCATAGTCATCTAACCATGTCATCTCCCAGTAAACCCCGCACGTGGCTTTCCAGGGATCTGCGAGGTACATACAAGTGTGGCCATTGTGTAGCATGTCCCTACATTCTAAAATCATCTAAGAGTCTCTCCGATTCAGCGAACCTATCTAAATTTGAAATCCAGTCTTTTTTCAACTGCAATTCAAGTGGCATAGTCTATCTCGCTTCCTGTATCTGTGGTAAAAAATATGTAGGGAAAACCTTACGTCCATTCAAAAGATGTATCATGGAACATGTACAGTCCACTAAGAGATTACAGGAGACTCCTATTTCACGACATCTAGTTCAGTTCCACGGGAGCAATTCTAAGGTTCTAAGCTTCTGTGGGCTTGAATCAGTGCCAATATCCCCTAGAAAGGGTGACTTTGATTTGAAGTTACGCCGCAGGGAATGCTGGTGGATTTACCAGATGCGTTCTCTGGCCCCCCTTGGTCTAAACAAAGGTTTTTCCTTCTCACCTTATATTTGAACATGTTAGACACCTCTCTTGTCATCATATTTAGTAGTTACTACTATTCAAAATCTTCCCATTAATATCTACTGGCTATCGGTTTCCTTTTCTATTTCGGTGTGGCCTCTGCGATACCTTATATCTGAACACGTTAGACACCTCTCTCGTCATCATATTTAATAGTCACTACCATGTAGGAATCATAAAGAGCGGTTAAAATCTTCCTACTAATATCTACCGTTTATCGGTTCCTTTTTCTATTTTGATGTGGCCTCTGGGATACCTTATATCTGAATACGTTAGACACCTCTCTTGTCATCATAGTCAGTAGTTACTACTATGTAGGAATCATAATAAACGGGTAAAATCTTCCCACTAATATCCACTGTCGATCGTTTCCTTTTTCCATTTTGATGTGGTCCTGTGTTACCCTATATCTGAACACGTTAGACACCTCTCTTGTTATCATATTCAGTAGTTACTACCATGTAGGAATCATAATAAGCGGGTAAAATCTTCCCACTAATATCTATTGCTTATTGGTTTTTGTTTCTATTTCGACATGGCCTCTGTGATACTAGTCTGTAACAACATTTCGCAGCTCTGTTTTATATATACATACATGCATACGCTCAGTAGTACGCTATTCATGAGCCTTTCTACCTACTATCTAGCATTTTTGTGGGTATTTACTTAGTCCATGGGCCCTTGTATTCCATATGGTAATTTTGCTGTTATTGATAACTATTTTCCAACCATATGAGGGTTGCAAATGTCTCTTAAGACTCCCTAATGTTTCTCATTATGAGATTATAGTATTTAGACCCGTTTACATTAGGTTCTTTATCAATGTAGCTTTTCAGGGTCACATGTTACTTCATTGTACCTATTGACTTTTGAGTGTCAGGCGTCACGTCGAACTAATTATTAGCCTCTATGAGGTAGATAGCCTTTTTTATCATATATACTCAGCATTTACCATTTGTCAATATGTATCATCATGAGACTATAGCTATACGATTTAGCCTCTATTTACATGGTCCATCATCTGGACCCTCATTTTCGTCATATGGTTCTATTCTGTTCTGTGATGTTGCGCATTTTGAGTCTCGATACAAGTGTCATTAGGTGTCTTGTCCTGTATTAATCCGCCACAATGATAGACTATCAAACGTAACGGCTTCTAAGTATTAGGCGATATGCCAGTTTAATCATTAGCCGATATATCCAGCAAGTAGCTCTACTTTTGCATCAACTAGTCCATTTTTGTGTTTAAGCTTTCAATGTGAGCAAAAGTTTGTGACCACTCTGTAACCATGTTGCCAGATGTGCCTTGCCATGGTAATTACAGCACCAATGTCTGTTTACATTGGGTCGTCTGTACCAGTGGCATAGTCTTCTGGCGTCACATGGTACATCATTGTGACTATTGGTCTTTGATTGTCAGGTGCCACACCAGACCAATCACCAGCCTCCAACTTACTTTATAGTATCTACGCGATAGACAGATTATGAGTACTACACACGTCTAGCCGAATGGTGCGTGTAAATCATCCAATGCTTAAACTTTGCCGTTCTAACATTTCTGGCCTCTATCGACTGCCGACACTATCTAAAAGAAACAACTTTGAATCGAATATGCATTTTAGAGTGTCCGTCAGATAGACGGTTCATCGCCCGCTATATACAGGTGACCACCTTTCTTGGGCAACATGAGTTTCCAATTTGATTGCCCTCTTTAGACTATTCTGTATTCTGTGATTCGTTTGATGTGCATTTTTATTGTATTATCTTTGGTCATTGATCAGACTTATTCGTCTCAATTCATATGGCTATTCAGACTAATGGGTCGTGCGGTGTACTCTGGGATCATCTGAGTGGCCATCAGTCTGCATCAGATTCCAATTGAAGCAGTGATTGTCCACGCCTACCTCCTTTGATTTGAGTTACTGATCTGTATATAACCAGCCTTGGTGTCACACGGTACTGACAGTAATTACAACTTATGTCTGACTCCCGATGAAGCCGGTTTAGCACCGGCGAAACACGTGTCGAGTCCTGTGTTTTCTTTTAAATTTCTGGCGCAATGTAATGTGATTTGACAGGGAGAGTATAGAATCTTTAGCTTTTTAGGGACAGCCTTCAATTGATTGCCTTTGGCCTTTAAGCTATAACATGGTCTTTGCGACGGGTGATATTTTCAATGTACTGTTGCCATGTTTGAGGACAGTTACATGCTAATTTGTACGCACTATTGACCTATCGAATTTTTCTCCACTACGCCTTGTTGCAAGGTTGACATTTTTGTAAGCATATTAATGTCTTTTTGTCAATTGGCCTTTCTTTGATTTTTCTGGCTTATAGCCTATTAATCTTTAGCTTACAGCTCGATTAGGCTCTTACACAAGGTTGCCAGGCCAAATGAACGGTTTGAAATGTAGTTCTATATTCTGGCTTCTACCAACCTTGGATGATTCAATTGGCAGTCCAACTTTGGGCATTATCTATATTGTAGTGTAGTGCTATTGAGATTACTAAGGTTTCAATTTGCGTGGTCAGACGTCCATGTGGCAGCCGTCTTTCACATTCATTGTAGTTTTTCATTTTTGACCGAAGGTCCATATCTGTGCCCTTTAAGCTTCAATTAAGCAATCTGCTTTGTATTCGCCGTATATCTTTTTTCTCCCTGGTATACATTGTGCTTATGTCCATGTGTCTATATGTTTTTTAACAATAACTGTCGGTTCTACCAATGTGCATCTTTATTACGACTATTAAAAGTTAATTTTTAATCAGCACTCCCTCTCAGTGAATTGAGGGTTCATCCCTCAAATCACTTGTTGTTTTTTTCTTTAATTTTTATTATTTACCAATTATATACTATATTTTGGAGTATATTTCCTACTGTAAATATAATAAAATATACCTTGATTATAAACATATATTTTGTGAATATAAATCTATATTAGAGAAATTTTAACTCTTTTTCCTATACCCAAAAGACAAAATATCTTTTGTTTTAGAAATTTAAGACAGACCAATAAATTTAATTATAACACGTCTTAGCATTATCTCACAAAAACATTCATTCTAGGTTCCTTCATGTCTGGCACTTCTTAAAAAATATATAAAAGACTTCACCCAGGAATGAACTCTGTAAAAAAAAATCTCGTTCATTTCTAAACCTAGAGAATATTTTGAAGAAAAGAAACTGTCTTTTGCTACAGGCATCCATTTTAAATCCTTTCCTCTCTAATATACCCGACAACTCCATACCTGGAGCGTTTGGAAGGAATATACTGCTTGAATCCCAGCCTTCCCTTGTATTTCATTAGGGATTCATCCACGCAGATATTCCTTCCAGGTGTATAAGCCTCTGCAAACCTGGCGGCGAAGTGGGTAATCAGGGGGGCGGATTTTATACAGCCTGTCAAACTGGGGATGCTCTCTAGGAGGGCACAGGCTGTTGTCACTGAAGTGCATGAAACGCACAATGTTTTCATACCTTCTACGTGACATTGATTGGAGGTAAATGGGGGTAGAGCAGATGGGGCTACTGCTCCAGTAGGAGCGAATTGAGGGCTTCTTTATGATGCCCATCAGCATAGTAAGTGCCCAGCATTTCAGAAATTCTGGCACATCTAGCGGGGTCCATTGCTGCCTTGCCAAGTAGGAGTCTGGCTTCGCAGCACAATGCTGATGGGCATACAGATTTGATTGGGCCACAATGTGGCCCAACAAATCATCCCCCATAAACACCTGCAAAAACTGTGAGGCGGTAAATCCTGCAACATCAATATTGATGCCAGGATTTGCCGTGAAAGGAGGGATATCTGGCCTCTGGCGATGAGGCACTACCCACTCCTCAGCTGGAGTTATGCGTCTCCTGCTGGCAGGTGGTGGCCCAGGATCTGCATCAGAAACATCACTAGGAGATACATCAGCCAGCGTAGATGATGTATTTAGCAAGGTCTCTGAGCAGTTAGCGGGGTCAAAATCTGGGTCTAAATCCGACGCAGATGCCTCAGATTTTGACGCCAGGATGGCATATGCCTCCTCGGCGCTGTACAACCTCTCAGACATTTTATATAATAGATTATAAAATGTTATAATTATTATATATATAAGCGGATTATTGGTTCTTAGAAGAACCGTTGGGTTTCACAAGAAAATACAAATAAACACCTTAATCTCTCTAAATCCCTCTAAACCTGCCTCAATTGTTCTAAATCTCCCTAAAATCTCTCTAAATCTGCCTCAATTTTTCTAATCTCACTAAATCTACCTAAAATCTCTAACCTGTCAAATCTGATCTCTCTCTCTCGCTCACCAAAACACAAGTGAGGAGAGGGAGGGAGAATCACAGAGGTCACGGCCAATATTTACAAAATATTGACCTGACTTGACAAATTATAAATTTTTATTTAGATTTTTTATAACTTCTGATTGGATGTTGCTAGCCTGCCTCTCTGATGAGGCAGACTAGGAACATCCCACACAGCCCCAAGATGACCCTGCCTTAGAAGGGCAGCGCCATCTTGGCTGTAACATTTATTTTATTTTATTAATTTTTATTCATTTATTTTTCTTTTTTTTACACTTTTTTACACACTTTTTTTTAGTCTGCTGGGTGCCTTGATCCCTCGAGGCACCCAGCAGAGCACCTGATCACTCATGTGATCTTTTTTGTACTGAGTGCACGATACCTCGTGGCACTCAGTACTTCCTGCCGCTACCGGAAGTGATCGCTCGGGGGAGCGATCACTGAGCGGACCGGCGCCAGGTAAACATATTGCAAGGATGCCTCGATGTCGAGGCATCCCTGCAATATTCTCAGAGCAGCTGGAAGCGATACCGATCGCTTCCAGCGCTCTGTAGAAGTGCGGGGCACCTTTCCGGTCAAACCGGATGTTGATCGCTCCCGGGGAGCGATCACAAGGTGCCCCGGCACTTCTAACTGCCATTGCATGGATGCCTGGACTCCCAGGCAGCCTGCAATGGCGTTTGAGCTGCTGGAAGTGATCCGATCGCTTCCAGCACTCAAAAGACCGCAGGACGTACCATGTACGTCAGCGGGTCTAAAAGAGACCCGCGGCCGTGACGTACATGGTACGTCTGCGGTCTCTAAGGGGTTAAATAACGCCACAAATTCTAAAGCATTTACAAGATCAGTGTAAAAGGGTTGATACATTGGAATACCACACATGGATGATATGGCCTGATTCAGGGGGACCCTGTTCCCATGGGAACTTACAATCCATGAGAAGTACAAGTATTTTGTGAGGTAGGCGCATCCATATCATTAGGTGTTTTTCCCCAGGACACTAGCTGGTGGCATCTTCTGAGTGGGATTGAGTCGTCTTTCCATGATTGTAGATCAGCGACCTGGCGGTTTGGTTTAACCTGCTTATCGTAAAGTCGAGACTTGCTTCTCCACAGTTGTATTGTAGGGATGTGCTGAATGGGATTTTGACTTGCTTCTCCACGGTCGAAGGGCAGAGATGGTACCACTGGACTCCACGGGCAATATTGTGTGGTAGGCAAGTATGTACTGTTAGGTATCTTGCCCAAGGACACTTAACGGAGAGGTGCTCTGGCCGTGATTTGAACCTGGGTCCAGTCCACAGTCATAGAGCAGTGATGTTACCTCTACTCCATCCAGCTGGTAACATCCCGCGGTGCTAAAACTTTAAGGACATGTTCTGGGACCTGATTGCCAATGAATATTGAATTTGAACTAAACAAAATTACTTTACATTGCTCCAATAGAACATTATATCGACTGAACTCAATATCTTCTGATGCCTTGCAGATTGGATAAAGTCAATTGTGATAGTGAAGTGGTTAAATTTCTAAACATGAAAAAAAATGGGCAATATCCAAATCTCATTATAAAGTCCTCCCTTCAATTTAAACCTACAATACACAAAGTAATATAGTATTTGTTTTGTATATATTTAACCTATGTTCTTTAAAATTAGCATTCCCAATTCATGCACGTCTGACTCTATTTCATACATTACTTTGATTCAAATGGCATAGTACATTACTGCAGCACATTATATTAAAATGAAATATAAAAGAGAAAGAAAAGATAAATATAAGGAATAACAGGAGTAATCCTTGTAAAATGTTAGGATAATAAAATGGAATCACACCTTATACCTAGTAATTTTATACTGTATATAGAGAGCTTTTCAGAATATCATGGCTCGATCGTGTTTCATCGGAATCATGAATGTATACATTTCTTCAGTTTATAATAAATTTACAAATCTAAAAGCAAAACATTTCATCCATGTTTTCCATTATTCCAAACAGTCATTTAATTGTATCTTCATAATAACTCGGTAGACAATGAAGATATTTGTATTAAAATACAAACTGAATAATTGCACTTCTGATAGATCTGTAATTTACACAAATTGAGTTGTCCATGGAGCACCACTCGAGAAATTATCCAGCTGAAGAGGAGAAGACAAGGCACACACAATATGTGTAGTATAATTCTTATATTTTAAAACCAGATATTTGCTAAAATTAACAAGGAGAGTATTATGAGAGATGTTTAAGTCTGGTATATATCTTATCTTCTCTTCTTGTATTAATCTCTTCATATCCTATCCTGTCTCCCACTGCATAAACATAACTTGATGAAATATGCACCAAGTAAGGATAGATATAAATGGATAGACAGATAGCAGTTACATAGCTACTATAGATATATAGATAATAAAAAGATAGATACTGTATGTGATAGAAAGACAAATGATAAATGGATTAATGCTAGATAATGCAGATGTGGGGAAAGTAGATGAAGGATGTATTTGTGTATCTAGTGATGCTACAGTTGTGTTCAAAATTATTCAACCCCCACTGAAATTGAGTGTTTTGGCCAGTTTGACATTGATTTTGATCATTCAGTCATCTTGCTTACAATTAAATCAAAGAGGCACGTGTAGGTCAGACATAACATAACATTTATAATGAAATAACCACAAATGTCTTTTCTGTGCTCACATCATTATCTGTTTTATTCAACCCCCAAGTGACATTCAATCTTAGTACTTAGTACAACATCCTTTTACAGTTATAACAGCTTTTAAACGTGAAGCATAGCTTGGCACAAGTGGCTTGCAGCGATCTACATGTATCTTCGCCCATTAATCATGGGCAAAAGCCTCCAGTTCAGTCACATTCTTAGGCTTGCGCACTGCAACTGCTTTCTTTAAGTCCCACCAGAGGTTCTCAATCGGATTTAAGTCAGGTGACTGCGATGGCCACTCCAAAATGTTACAGCCTTTAATCTGCAACCATGCTCTAGTGGACTTGGAGGTATGCTTGGGATCATTGTCCTGTTGAAAGGTGCAACGTCTCCCAAGCCTCAGGTTTGTGATGGACTGCATCACATTGTCATCCAATATCTCCTGGTACTGAAGAGAATTCATGGTACCTTGCACACGCTTAAGCTTCCCTGTACCTGCAGAAGCAAAACAGCCCCAAAGCATGATTGACCCCGCGCCATGCTTTACAGTAGGCAAGGTGTTCTTTTCTTCATAGGCCTTGTTCTTCCTCCTCCAAACATAGCGTTGATCCATGGGCCCAAACAGTTCTAATTTTGTTTCATCAGTCCACAGAACACTATCCCAAAACTTCTGTGGTTTGTCCACATGACTTTTGGCATACTGCAGTCAACTCTTCTTATTCTTTGGAGACAGCAAGGGGGTGCGCCTGGGAGTTCTGGCATGGAGGCCTTCATTACGCAGTGTGCGCCGTATTGTCTGAGCTGAAACGTCAGTACCCACATCTGACAAATCTTTTCTCAGTTCCTCAGCAGTCACACGGGGACTTTTCTCCACTCTACGCTTCAGGTAGCGCACAGCAGTCGAAGTCAGCATCTTCTTTCTGCCATGACCAGGTAGCGTTTCAACAGTGCCCTTTGTCTTGAATTTGCGAATGATGCTTCCTATGGTCTCTCTTGGTATGTTTAACATCTTTGCAATCTTCTTATAGCCATTGCCCTTCCTGTGAAGAGTAATCACCTCTTCTCTTGTCTTCCTGGACCATTCTCTTGATTTCACCATGTTTGTAACCACACCAGTAAATGTCTAGAAGGAGCTGAGTATCACAGTCATTTTAAAGCTGCCTAATTGGTGCTTATTATGCTTTATTGCTGCTCCGTGACATCCACAGGTGTTTTCAATACCTGATTGAAAACACTTGAATGAACCTCTGTTCTTCAGAGTGGTAGTCTTTAAGTGGTTGAATAATTGTGTCAATGAAGAATTCACAAAAAAACATTTACTACTGTATTACAAAACCAATTGATGTCATTTTAGTTGCATATGGTTCTTTAAAAAGTCCTTGTAGGATTTCATTCTGAATACAATTACAAATGTACACTAAATTCCCTAAAACCCTTTACAGCATTGGGGGTTGAATAATTTTGAACACAACTGTATAAGCAAGGTCAACAAAAGCTCAGGAGAGGCTCTGAAGTCTGACCAGAATGGGGGTGTCTGGGTCCAAGCATTCAGGGACCAATAAGACCACTGTATGAGACATTGATCAATAGTTCCTGTAGTGTAGCGGTGCTCATCTGAATGATGGACACACACAGTAAACTTAACAAAATACTCATTATAACTAACAATATGCAGATATATACAGACCTTATGCCTTTTTGGGGAGCTTTACAAACTGGTAAACCTTATATATGTGCAAGAACTCATATGAACTGTAAAAATGTGTCATCTCTCTTGTTCCTTATTGCTGTAACCAGGATGATTCATCATATCATGAGACATTGATACCAGTGGTGCACTAAACTCCTACCCTTCCTGCTATCAGTCTTGCAAAAATTCCTTCCTATCTTCAACATGAAAAAGGCAGATTGTATGCATTTTTAAACTTACAAAACTATCAAAATGTGCATGAAAACAAATAAGGTTAAGTGCAATTAAATCGGTTCAATGCAGCTTGGTGTAACAAGTCTTTAATGGATTTAACAAATTCAACTTCTTGAAACCAAATTCATAAAGCGGGGGTGGTGGGCTTGTTCCAATGTCTCAGCATCACAGCTTTTGCTGCGTTATGGAGATCATTTGCAATGGACCACTTCTATGTTGGCAGACTCACAGGGTGTGTGATGCAGGAGCATTTCTTGGAGTAAAATCCAGGGGTCGTCACTGGTGCTAATAACAATCTCTTGATGATCTTGTCTACAAGATGTTTGGCTGCTTCCAAAACAACCTGATCTGTTACAGGTTTGTGAGTGACTGTCGACACATCAGCACATACCAGTAGTTGAGTTTGAAAATATCGCAAGATGGGACGAAGTCAGTACCAGCAAGAAAGAAGCTTATACGCTGTATTTTGGATGCATGTTGCCAAACGGCATGCACTAGTTAAGATAAAAATCCTCTCCCTCTGTGCCTCATCCAGAGGGACGTGGAGATCATCCTACCATTATGCCTGCAATAGAGACATAATAATTAAATGAGATTGGTGCATCAAGCATAAAACCAAGATGCAGTGTGATGGAATCTCCCCCATTGGGCTTGGCTTTCAAAGTCCATTGGAGGCTTTCAGTGACACTTGGAAGCACAGGTAGGGCAACAGTCTCTCGTGGTATAATTGCATGAGAAAGAATTGTGAGTGTGATAAAGGTATTGACTGAATTGCCAATATTTCCCATTAGTGGCTCTCTTTTACAGTCTAGAGCCTCGATTTAATTTCTTTAGATAAGCATTTTCATTCAATAGATATGTGTGATTCGGTTCGGACCTATTCAAAAATAATCTGAAATATTGACAATTCAGTAATTTGTATCGATCCGAATTCTGAATTGTCAATGTCCAAACCAAATTGTTTTCTGAAAAAAATTATTCAAATCAATCTGAATTTTTCTGATTATAAATCTGAAAAATTTGGATTCAATAGGAGTTGTAAAAAAAGTAACCCAAACCCTTACCCTAACCAGACCCTACACTTAACCTTAATGCAATCATATGACAGAAACTGTAACCCTAACCCTAGTCCTAACCTAACTCTAGCCCTATCCTATCCTAACTCTAGCCTTACCCTAAAACTAGTGTCAATCCTAGCCTTAATCTAACTCCAGCCATAATCTAACTCTAGTCCTAAACCTAAACATAGGTAATTGTAAGCCTAACCCTAACTCTTGCCCTAATCTAAACTTAATGCTGTCCTTAATCATATGGCACACAGAAACTGTAACCCTAGCACTAGCCCTAAACTATCCATAGCCCCAAACCCTAGCCCTATCCTAACTCTAACCCTAACCAAACCCTTGCCCCATCCCTAATCATATGATACACAGAAACTATAACCCTAGCCCCAACCCTAACCCTGGCCACAACCTAATTTAACTCTAGCCCTAACCTAATCCTAGCCCTGAGAATAATCATATGATTCATATCAAACAGAAACTATAAACCTAACCATAGCCCTAAGACAACTATAGCCCAAGCCCTAACCCTTGTCCTGACCCTAATCATATGAAACACAGGAACTTTAATCCTAACCCTAGCCCTAATGTAACCACAGCCCTAACCAAACCCTAACCTGTTGCTATATTGACATACGGTAGTAACACGTATCGTGCATGGCACTGCAGGAGAGACCTCCACAGGGTGCTTTGCTAATTTATGTGGCAGTTATAAATACTATATTAGCATCAGTTATATAAACCTTATTTAAATGATTTCGCAGCATTATTGTGTCAGGTTTGTTTTACAGCATTACTTTTAAATACTTTATATAACATCATAAAATTGGTAGGGTTTGATTCTGTTGCAAATGGGCTCTTTCTTTGCACTATCGCCTGAGTTCAACACTTGTCAGTCTTCTCCTGAATCGTATGCTGAAAGGGTTATAATGAAAAATATTAGTTCTTCAAAAACACCTAAATATCCTTGAATATTCTATGATATCCCTAATCATATCAATTCTCATAGAAACTCAGTCATACTCCTATACCACCCTCTGGATGACGTTGCCTTTGTTATATTTGGATATTTTGACAAAAACTTGCTTTTCCAATCAACTTACAGTATAGAAAAGCAAATATAGCACTTAAGGCCAATATTTGCTAAAAAAAACATCTAATTTTAGCTCCTTCTTATTTAATTTGAAGCAATATCTGGTGTTTTGTCCTAATTTTGGTGATAACAAATATACAGTGTTTTAATTAAAACAATCCAAGGACAATCTGCTCTAGTTTTAATCAAACTGTATCTCCATATAAAGGTTGAAACAAACAGTTTTAGTGGCATCTAGTGGTCAGATACCAAACTTTCAATGAAGAAGAAATATCAGAGAGGAATAACAAACAGAATGATTGCTTTTATGAGATCATTCTGATCATGGATGATCTCATTTTGGCACTACGCCCACTTTCTCAATGAATGTGTTTGTAAATAAATTATTTCTTTGAGCCCTATCTGATAATTTGCACGCTGCATGAGTGTGCAAGCCACAGAATGCACTGTGGCCAGCTACTCAACTGAGACAATGAGTGCAAAATACAAGTGCCTCACATATATTAATCATGCGATTTAATAAGGAGAACAGATATAACAGAGACATAGAGCTGCAACTACTGACTGTACAATGGTAAAGATCTGTCAGTGTAGTTTTTTCAAAGCAAAAATCAGTAAACAACTAAACAAAAAGAGTGGTTTAAAAATATGTATACTTTATTCATGTAGAACATAGAAACATAGAAACATAGAAAAATGTCGGCAGATAAGAACCTTTCGGCCCATCTAGTCTGCCCAATTTCATGGATACTTTACCTGAATTTATCTTTTGTTTAGGATAGCCTTAAGCCTATCCTATGCCTGCTTAAATTCAATTACTGTTTTGGCCTCTACCACTTCAACTGGAAGGCTGTTCCGTGTATCCACCACCCTCTCAGTAAAATAATGCTTCCTGATGTCACTTTTAAACCTTTGCCCCTCTAATCTAAGACTATGTCCTCTTATTTTGCTATTTGTTTCCTTTTAAATATACTCCCTTCCTCTACCTTGTGGATTCCCTTTACGTATTTAAATGTTTCTATCATATCTCCTCTGTCTCGTCTTTTTTCCAAGCTGTACATGTTAAGATCATTAAGCCTTTCCTGGTAACCTTTCTCCTTCAAGCCGTACACCATTTTAGTAGCCCTTCTCTGAACTCTCTCTAAGATGTCTATATCCTTCTGGAGATACGGTCTCCAGTACTGCACACAGTACTCCAAGTGAGGTCTCACCAGTGCTCTGTACAGTGGCATGAGCACTTCCCTTTTCCTACTGCTAATACCTCTCCCTACACAACCAAGCATTCTGCTAGCATTTCCTGCTGCTCTATTACATTGACTACTTACCCTTAGATCCTCTGAAATAATAACCCCTAAATCCCTTTCCTCAGATGTTGAGGTTAGGACTGTATCAAATATTCTATATTCAGCCCTTGGGTTTTTACGTCCCAGGTGCATTATCTTGCACTTATCCACATTAAAACTCAATTGCCACAGCTCCGACCATTTTTTTAGTTTACCTAAATCATTTGTCATTTGGCTGATCCCTCCAGGAACGTCAACCCTGTTGCAAATCTTCGTATCATCAGCAAAAAGACATACTTTTCCATTAATACCTTCTGCAATATCACTAATAAAAATATTAAAGAGAATGGGTCCAAGTACTGACCCTTGAGGTACCCCACTGGTAACAAGACCTTGCGCCGAATAAACTCCATTTACCACAACCCTCTGTTGCCTGTCACTCAGCCACTGCCTAATCCATTCAACAATATTGGAATTCAAGCTCAAAGATTGCAATTTATTGATAAGCCTTCTATGTGGAACAGTATCAAAAGCCTTACTGGAATCTAAATAAGCAATGTCTACTGCACCACCTGTGTCCATTAATTTTGTTACCCAATCAAAAAAATCAATAAGATTAGTTTGGCATGATCTCCCTGAGGTAAACCCATGTTGTTTTTGATCCTGTAATCTATGTGTTTTCAGATGTTCAACAATCCTTTCCTTTAACATGGTTTCCATTAATTTCCCCACTACTGACATAAGACTAACTGGCCTATAGTTCCCCGATTCCTCCCTACTACCCTTCTTGTAAATGGGCACAACATTTGCTAATTTCTAGTCTTCTGGGACGACTCCCGTTAACAAGGATTGATTAAATAAATCTGTTAACGGTTTTGCTATTACATCACTGAGCTCTTTTAATAATTTAGGGTGGATCTCATCAGGCTCCATTGACTTATTTGTCTTTACTTTAGACAGCTGCTGTAGAATCTCCTCCTCTGTAAACTCATATGTAAATGTCTCTTTAGTGTTTCCTCCTAACTGAGGTCCCTTTCCTTCCTTTTCTTCTGCAAAGACTGAACAAAAATATTCATTGAGGCAGTCAGCGAGACTTTTATCCTCTTCTACATACCTTCCTTACTTTGTTTTTAATCTAACTAATCCTTGTTTTACTTTTCTTTTCTCGTTTATGTATCTAAAAAATGTTTTGTCCCCCTTTTTTACTGACTGAGCTATTTTCTCTTCTGCGTGTGCTTTGGAAGCTCTTATAAATTGATTTGCCTCTTTCTGCCTAATTTTATAGGTTTGCCTACCTTCTTCACTCTAAGTTTTTTTATATTTATTGAATGCTATCTTTTTGTTCTTCACTATTTTGGCCACTTCTGCAGAGTACCACAGTGGTTTCTTCCCTTTTTTGTTTTTGCTAACAAGCCGAAAGCAATTGCCTGTGGCCTTCAATAATGCTTCCTTTAAATAATCCCATTTCTCCTGGACTCCCTTTAAACTCCTCCAGTCTGATAATGACTCATTCACACAAAATCTCATTTTAGAAAAATCTGTTTTTTTAAAGTCTAAAACTTTTGTTTTTGTGTGGTGCGGCTCCATCCCTGTTCTTATATTAAACCACACTGACTGGTGATCACTAGATCCCAAATTTTCACCTACAACAACGTCTGATACGAAACCTCCATTTGTGAGTATTAAATCCAATATGGCCTCTTTACGGGTCGGCTCCTCAACTACTTGTGTTAGAGATAATCCCAGTAGGGAGTTTAGAATATTTGTACTCCTGGTGCACCCAGCTATTTTGGTTTTCCAGTTCACATCAGGAAGATTAAAGTCCCCCATGATAATAACTTCCCCCTTCATTGTCATTGTGACTATTTCCTCAAACAGCAGATTATCTAGCTCTTCTACTTGTCCAGGGGGTCTATAGATCACACCTACAGGAGCTACTGTATGATTGCCAAATGTTAGCGTAACCCAAACTGACTCTATGTTCACCTCACTCACTTTTATTTGGTTCGTTTTTATGTTGTTTTTCACATACAGGGCCACTCCTCCTCCTTTCCTACCTTCTCTGTTGGGTAAAAACAAAACAGTTCTATAACAAGAAAGGCAAGTCAATATTTCACAAACAGACACACGAGGAATTGAGGGCCTTGTTCCCGTGGGAATTTACAATCTAGATGTATGCCAATAAAACACCACAAATTGACCTTGATACATGTTATCCAGCATAAAACATATATGGGAAATAATACTAACATATACTGTATATACTACTAGTGGATAATGCAAAATGAAATATACAAATAGACCAATATAATAAACACAGTGGCGTCCTTAGGAGGTGGCGGGGGCGACCCGCATTTTTTTTTTTTAACCTTTACAGAGTATTTTACCACGAAGGATACTTTGAGACTTCACTAATTTTCAAGTATGTCCTGGGTTAGAATTTACATATAAGGTCCTATGATTGATAGTTAAAAGGTCTGTTACAGAAAAAAGAAAAAACGCTATTAAAAAAATGGAAAAAAATGGAAAAAAATGGAAAAAATTCTGAAAAGTGACTATAAGATACAAAAAAATCAATAAACAAAGAGACTTTTTACTGCAGATTAAAATAATAAACGGTTTATAAAATATTGCATAAAAACAGGAATATTTTTAACATTGAAGCCTATGGGATTCGCCTGAATAATCCTGCTGAATGAAACTACTGAACATCAGGGCATTTCACTGACATTTCTCTGCTGTTCAGTGTTCTCTGAATAGATTAACCATTACTTCTCTATGGGGATTTGCACTGCCTTCGTCCAGCACCGTACTCCAGTGGCGTACTTAGGGGAGAGGCGGGGGTGGGCCGCCCCATGTACC
The DNA here is from genome assembly GCA_009667805.1 of Leptobrachium leishanense. Taxonomy (NCBI): domain Eukaryota; kingdom Metazoa; phylum Chordata; class Amphibia; order Anura; family Megophryidae; genus Leptobrachium; species Leptobrachium leishanense. The sequence continues at coordinate 3,256 of RXON01002686.1, read as the reverse complement.
AGTGATTATTGGGTGTCATTAGGGGGTACTAGGAGGCGCCACTGTCACTGTGTGTCAGCTTTGAGCTGTGTTCTCAAACAACGAGCAGTGGAGCAGGGCATTTGCATTCAGAGAATAAAAATCCCCCTCTCCCCCCTCCATAGCGCCTCCCCTGCTCCGCAGCAGCTCTAGGAGAGGGGAGGGGATGTGATTTGTGTGCAGAGAGAGAAGATGACAGTAAATGGCAGGTAATGGGGGGGTATCAGCAGAATATGAAGCCCTGTCAGCTTACTGCTGTTTAAAGTGGACCTTTCCTTAACCAGCACTGCATTGATCAGAAATTTGCCACTGAGCTGCCTGGCTCATGGTGAGGTCCTGCATAGAGGGGGCCAGGCTGCATTCACTGCATCACCAGGGAATAGGCAGCCCAGGGTAAACAGGGACAGGGAAGAGGGAGTCTTAAAAAACTGGAATAGTAAAGAAAAAAAAGACCATAGCAGCATCTCATACCTGCAAAACACACAAGCATTCTCTGCTCAGCAATTCCAATCCACAAAACCGGCCACCCAGCACACACGCAACTCCCATCACACAAAAAACAGCCACCCACACACACACAACTCCCATCACACAAAACCAGCCACCCACACACAAAACTCCATTACACAAAACCAGCAACTCAGTGAACACACACAGCTCCCATCATACAAAACCAGCCACCCACACATACACAACTCTCATCACACAAAACCAGCCACCCACACACACACAACTCCCATCACACAAAGACAGCCACCCATACAACTCCATCACACAAAACCAGTCACCCACACACAACTCCCATCACACAAAACCAGCCACACACACAACTCCCATTACAAAAACCAGCCACTCAGCGAACACACACAACTCCCGTCATACAAAACCAGCCACACACACGCACAACTCCCATCATACAAAACCAGCCACCCACAACTCCCATCAAACAAAATCAGCCACCCACACACAACCCCATCACAAAAACAGCCACCCACACACACAAAACAAGCCACTCACAACTCCCATCACATAAAAACATCCACCCACACACAACCCCATCACAAAACCAGCCATCCACACACAACTCCCATCACACAAAACCAGCCACCCACACACAACTCCCATCACACAAAACCAGCCACCCACACACCCACAATTCCCATCATACAAAACCAGCCACCTACAACTCCCATCACACAAAACCAGTCACCCACACACAACTCCCATCACACAAAACCAGCCACACACACAACTCCCATTACAAAAACCAGCCACTCAGCGAACACACACAACTCCCGTCATACAAAACCAGCCACACACACGCACAACTCCCATCATACAAAACCAGCCACCCACAACTCCCATCAAACAAAATCAGCCACCCACACACAACCCCATCACAAAAACAGCCACCCACACACACAAAACAAGCCACTCACAACTCCCATCACATAAAAACATCCACCCACACACAACCCCATCACAAAACCAGCCATCCACACACAACTCCCATCACACAAAACCAGCCACCCACACACAACTCCCATCACACAAAACCAGCCATCCACATACAACTCCATCACACAAAACCAACCAAATCACAACCACCGTCACACATCTCCCATCACACAAAACTAGCCACCAACACACAACCCAGCCACCAACACACAACTCTTATCACACAAAACCAGCCACCCCAACACACCCACACAACTCCCATCAACTAAACCAGCCACATGTGTACTTTTGTTCATAGCATGAGGATGGATATGTTGTGAGTTTGCAAAATCACTTAAAAATAACAATTATTCAAAAAGAATCTACACTCGCCTCTTATTGCACAGCACAGAGGACGCATGATCCACCATCAGCAGATTCATAATATATCATTATTACATTTATACGCCATGTCCTGCTAGAATGCTATAACTAAAAATATTTTTGAAAACATTTAAAAAAGTGGTGAGATTTTTTTTATTATTATTTTTTTACATTTTAAAGTTGGGGGGTGCCAAAAATAGGATCCACCCCAGGTGCAAAAAGTTCTAGGAACGCCCCGGAATAAACATAAATACACAAGAACAATATACAGTTGTGCTCATGAGTTTACATACCCTGGCAGAATTTATGATTTCTTGGCCATTATTCAGAGAATATGAATGATAACACAAAAACATTTCTTTCACTCATGGTTAGTGTTTGGCTGAAGCGTGGGTGGACTACAGAACAATAGATTAGTCAGTAGATACAAATAATGTTTCTTTATTATTTGTGCAGTAAACAATTAAACAAAATGGTCCTGTAGACCTATAAATAACCATCACATCTATACTATGTAACATAAATCCTAAAATCTTCTACATGACAGAAAATTAAATATATACACTGTTCAGTCACAACATTAAAACCACTTGCCTAATATTGTGTAGGTTCCCCTCGTGCTGCCAAAGCAGCTCTGATGCATCGAGGCATGGACTCCACAAAACCTCTGAGCATGTCCTGTGGTATTTGGCACCAAGATATTAGCAGCAGATCCTTTAAGTTCTGCAAGATGCCGTCAGGGTCTAGGTGTGTGAAACCCAGGATGCAGAGTAATGAGACCAGGGCGCCAGTACAAAAGGGGGCAGTGCAGAGGGCAAGGTCTGACGGTGCCAAGGTCATGGCTGGTGACACAGGAGTGTAGTTGGTATTCAATAGTAGGGTCTGGCAACAAGGTAACAAGGCAGGAAGGAAAGAGCACTCAGCATCTGGTTACAACAGAGGCACAAACCAAGTGAGCATCGGTGTCCTGGAGCGCAGGGTTTTTATAGGGAGTCAGGAGCCGACTTGGCCCACCCCTTAACCCCACCTCTCTAGTCCTCCCTCTCCATCAAAGGAGAAAAGGGAGAGAAAAGGGAGAGACCCACGCTTCTCCAGAAACCGTTACCTTGGTTGCAGAGGCAAAGACCCTGCCCCCATGAGCACACAACGTGCACATCGATGTCCTCAGACACCAGAACGGTGAGGTGACCCAAACAGTGGAGGGGACTCCCCTAACGCCGAAAAGCCAGCATGCGAGGAGCGGAAGGGCTGCGTCTGGTCCCTGCGTCCAGCCGGAAGATGCCTCCAGGGTCACGGTGAGTCCTAGGACCCGGGGGAGGGATCCAGTCCTGGCCAGAACCTGACAGATGCAAAGTGAGGCCTACATGGATCAGATTTGTTGTTTCAGTCAGCATATCCCACAGTTGGTCAATTGGAT